>JAUNZO010002701.1:0-113406 GCA_031894775.1 Chloris gayana
GAGACAAAAATTTGCCTCATCAATTCGTGCCTTGTGCAGCAGCCTGCAGTTGCCTCATCATCAAAACTGATGGAAAGGTGTGGGAAGACCCGCCGGCAGAGAGCGAGTTGCCTTGTTGTGAAGGCGCATTCTGCATCTGCAGCACGTACGTGTCCGATGAGCAACAAGACGTGGCGTACTTCTTGAAGCACATTTGACTAGCACGCCACAACGGAAAGCAGAAATATCTGGCCGGGCGGGCGGGTGCTTGTATGCCTGGCACGGCTGGTCCTCGGAACGACGTGGTGGTCGCGCGCTCGTTTCAGAAATTCCGTGTGTACAAGTATCTCCGGATCCGGAAGATATTTTGGGCGTGGCACGCCATGTACGTATCACCACACAAGTCTACCGGGGAATGCGTTGTTTTGTTGATCCCCCGGTCTAGGTCCCGCAAATACTGCTAATATTCTATCACCGTACAAATATCTTCTTCCCGCGTCGTCATATGTGTACAAAATTAGAAGGCTACGTTCTTGTATGTCAAGAGTAATTAATATTTCAAGTCACGAATTTAAGGAAGATGATGTTCGTCACAGTCTGCGGTTCTTCAGTGGATCGAGCCACGAGCAGAGCGAGGCTTTTACAAAAGTTCCAACTGACCCTATGGTACTTCTCTTCTACACAGACGAGACTTGGATTCAGCGTTTTTTCTTTCACCGCATGAGTTTTTTCTTATTCAGCCAGGACAGCACCATCCAGGGATCGTCTTCCCTAATTTGGAAGAGCTAGACGACGACCGCTCGGTGGCCGCGCCGGCCGAAATGGGAGGCAAGGCAAAGGCAGCACTGCTGCAGCACTGTGCGCTCCTACGGTACGAGGAGGACAGGTCGCCGATGACCCGTCGCGCCACCGATCGGCCGCGCGGTTTTCAAAACCCGGAGGCGCGCGCGGGGGCCCCGCCAGTTACACGTGTCCAGTCCGGCAGCGAAACCTCGCACGGAGACGGATGGCCGTCGTCGTCGTCGTACCGATCGAGGACGACAGGGACAGAGGCACGCGCCCGCCGCTACGGCCGGGGTCTCCACGTCGCACACAGTGGCGTGGGCCCGTGGGCCCCGCCGCGCAGCACCGGTTCCGGAAGCGAGAAGGAAGGACGTGTGGTGTGGGGCATGCGTGCGGCAGGCTGTGAGCTGCACCTGGACCCCGGCATGCCCCCGCGCGGCCCGTGCCGGCGACACGCGTCCCCCGCCACGCTCCAAATACCTGCTATTTCTCCGATCCACCCAGCCAACCGTCCCACGCCTGCTGCTCTCGCTCACCCGAACCAGTCAGTGCCGGTGCCGTCTGCCCTGCCGTGGACGGTAAAATTTCAATCTTATCTTTCCAAAGTTAGTAGCCGGTAAAATTTTCCCAAATCTGTTTTCTTTTCTGATCAGCAGACCGCGAGAGTTGTCTGTGACGTCGGTGCTGATTGAGGCCGTGACGCCTCTATGGACATGTGTCCACTTTGGAGTGACGCTTTTCATACGTGCTCGCGCTAACCATCGTTGCTTGCTGCTTTCGTGAAAAGCTAGGCCTAACCGTTACCTAGATGGATTGTGCTTTGTGCAAATAAAATGTGATTACAACCAGTTCTACCACTCTCCTACCTACCGGCTACCGCTCCTGCGAGATGACATATGCTCACCATATTAAAATCAATCAATCAATCTATGCTACATCGCTCATGTTGAAAGAATTGATGGAGAACACAATATTCATCTTGTGACACTTCTGTGAGTAATGCTTCCATAACCATTAAAAGAAGAGTAAAATTTTCCACGATATATATCATGAAAAAGAATATAGTAACACATTTCATGACAAAATAAGGCAATACTTTCAAAAACCAATAAAAGAAGTCAACAAGGCACAACAATATTGTTGTACAAGCTTTCAGTACGACAATAGATGGTCGAGTACGAATACAACAGATGAGTCGACCATGTGGAACTTGGAACGATCGAGCCAAAGAGATGTGGGCTCGCCTTACACTCGTCGAACAGGAAATGTGGGCCGTATAGGGCCTACACAAGTCGAGTAGGACGCGAGCGAGAGCAATGCAATACCTTCGTATCAAAAGGTCGTGATCTGCATTTTCGAAGAAGCCCAATAAAACATACCATTTTCTCTTGGACCAAGCAGAAATTCTTACCTCTTAACGTACAATTTTAGGCTTCTCAGGGTAAACCAGATGAAAGCAATTGTGTCTCAAAAAGTCATAGAAGCCAACAATATGTGATTCTTTGTGCCTTGTGCGTGATTCCTTAAGTTATCTCTGACTAGAGTTTCCATTGAGACACCCAAAACAACTTTTAAGATATGTGATTATCAAATTCAAACACATACATGGTTTAAGCTTTAAACTGAATCGAGAATCGTGTAAAACGCATTATAAACTTAGATCTCAAATGTGACACATGTTGTAATATGAACATATGACTACACATTGTTAGTGAACACACAATTGATTTTAATTTGGCGAACCTCAACATATTTTCCTTAATATATAAAGATATAATTGAATTGTTAATACTAGAACATAGTCGAATTATCAGGCAGTGGCATTTGTTGCCAACTGGCATTAAAGGCACCTGAATCTTGCACACTGGCATATGCGGGGATAGCGTGCACCTACCAATTCATTCCTACCGGTCAAAATCAGACGACATGCCCCAGCGGTCGTCTTTTCTCTCTCCTCCACGTAACCCCTCTTCCCTTCTCACTCAGGTCCCACGCGTTACCTAAAAGCGCCAAACGACGAACCTGCCGGCTGGGCCTTCTCCATGGGATCGCCCTTCACTGACAGCTCGGTGCCCACAAGTAAGAGACCTGGAGCCGGTCTCTGCGGTGTAGGTGGACCGGGTGCACCACGCCCGTCCTCGAGCCCCGAGATCGAAAGCCGCTGCTCATCGCGAGCGCCACGCTGCGTACACCGGCCGATCCCCGCCGTCCACGTCCCGGTCCACGAGATCCACGTCCGGATACGGCTCCCGCCCGCGCTGTCGCGCATCCGGGCCATCTAAGACCGATCCGACGGTTCCCGCCCGTCCTCGCAGGTATTAAAGGCGGCTTGCCCTCCGACGCCCACACTTTCTTTTGGCACTCCTTCCGTTGGGATGGAGGAGAAGCAGGGAACGGGCAGCAGTGACGAGGTTAGCACTGCGCGCAAGGATCACGGCACGGCGAGCGAGGCGAAGCGGGTGAACGGCGCGTCGGCGCGGTCGGCGCGGCGGCGCAGGCTGGAGCTCCGCCGGCTCGGGCGCACGGCGTCGGCCGCGGCGGAGGACGACGCGGCGAAGCGGGTGCGCTGCCCCGTGGCTGCGGCGGCGGTGTCCGACACGTCCTCCTCGGACTCGTCGGAGTCGGCGGCGAGGGTGGCGCCGGAGCCGCCTCCGACGCCTGATCCCGCGGCGGCGAGGGCGCCCGTGTGCGTGTCGCACGGCGCGGTGTCCGTGATCGGGCGGCGGCGGGAGATGGAGGACGCGGTGGCCGTTGCGGCGCCGTTCCTGTCCGCCGCCGCCGCCGCCGCGGCGGGTGAGGGGAGGAGGGGTTCTTCGCGGTGTACGACGGGCACGGCGGGGCCCGCGTGGCAGAGGCGTGCCGGGAGCGGATGCACGTGGTGCTCGCGGAGGAGGTGGAGCGGCTCAAGCTCGCGGGGAACTCTGCCGAGGGCGGCGCGTCGCGGTGGAAGGAGGCCATGGCGGCCTGCTTCGCGCGTGTGGACGGCGAGGTCGCGGAGGACGACGAGGAGGAGGACAGGGGCGAGCAGACGGTGGGCTCCACCGCGGTGGTGGCCGTCGTTGGCCCGCGCAGCATCGTCGTCGGAAACTGCGGCGACAGCCGCGCCGTGCTCTCCCGCGGCGGCGTCGCCGTGCCGCTCTCCTCCGACCACAAGGTACCGCACATTCTTTCCCGTTCCGGACAAAACCCGCACCTGGCAGCGCCGGGGACGGCGGAATGAAAACTTGCCAAGTGTGCCGGATCCGCATTAATTTTGATTTGTCAAGCGTCCGGGATGCGAATTAGGGGCGCCAACGTCGCCGTCGTGACGCCATTCCCCTCCGCGCGCGAGATCTTTTGTTTGGCCGCGAACACAGGTGTCGCGCGCAGGCGCCTCCCACTCGCGCAACCGCACCAACAAACCCCTCTGTTTCGGAGTGAGCCCGTGTCGAGACAGGGGCGCTCGACCCGGCCGCAGGTTTCTTCACCAGTTTGCTTTCGACAAACCAAAGGCGCCAGCCTTGTTTACCTATTTTTTTTCGAAGGAAAGGCGCCTTCTTGTATAGCCTTGCGCCAAATTAGAAGGTGGAATTGGTCGTGGCCGTGGGGTTGGGCCTGGTCAGTGGCGGTGGGGCTCTGTGTGGCCTGATTTGTCACATTGCGTGGGAAATGGGCAGTTTGCGAGGACTCTCCCACTTCACCGGCCGGGTTTGTTTAGGCAACAGGTCAAGCGCGGCTGGTGGCTTACACCTGGCCGGGTCCGGGCAGCGAGCGACACGTCGGTGGAGTTCCCCATTCGGCTAAGCCGTGGTTCCCCGCGTGGACGGGTGTGTTAGGCCGCGGTTACTGAATGAGTGTAAAGTGTCATTGGCCGGATCGAGGTCACTGTGGGTGGGTGTCTGGCTGCTTTCTCTGTCCTGCTTGTGCTCATGCCGTCTTGTGTTGTCTCTCGGTGATGGGCTCCTTTCGTGCTACTACGAAAGCTGCTCGCGTTATCAATCAATTCATTACTAATCTGGGGAAAATGGATTAATTACATTGCACATTCATTCAGGAAAAAAAAAGCTTTTCGCCCAATACTTGCTTACAGCTCATAGACATGGAATTGCTGCTTTCTCAGGGGCAAGTGAAGTCAACATGTTTGTTGAGCCATGATCAACTAGTACTACTTTCGTTTTGTCAGCTTGTTACTATTGACAGTGAAACTCAGTGGAAAGTCACCTTGGTTTGATTAATTATATACTGTGTTCTAGTAATGATTTAGGATGTCAAACGGATGCACAGAAATGGCACACGTGGACATACAGTAGCCCCGTTATCTTCATGCCCTGTCTGTCTGAAATCTGCTCTAGTTCCCTTCCGTGCATCAAACTCCAAAGTTTCTTTTGCAAATTCCAACAATTCAATTCTGTCACTTAATTTAGCAGGACGGTATATGTGGGACAGATACTAGACTGAAGCCTGTCTCTTTTCAGTGGTTAGCTTGGCTTAATCCTTGATATTTGTACTGAACGTTTGCTTAGAAGAAAATGCTTTGTGGATTCAACTCTGAACTTCCGATTGTGTTGCAAACTTTGAAATAGAATGAGAAGTGCGTTCCCTTTTTTCTTTCTTTATTTAGTCAAAGTGATTTTGTGTCTGTTCTTTTTAGTGCACTACTGAATAGCTTTTACTGTTTCAGCCTTGTCTGACATGCAACGTATATGATACAGGTAATGCTAATGGAAACTTTGTTTGATCTGTACAGCCAGACCGACCGGATGAGTTAGAAAGGGTAGAAGCAGCCGGCGGTAGGGTCATCAACTGGAATGGCTACCGTGTCCTTGGGGTGCTTGCGACGTCAAGGTCAATTGGTACGATGATGTCTTTCTCGTTCTGTTTTTCTCACGTGATTTCAGAGATGCAAATTGAACATAGTTATTGCTAAAGTTTTGTGTGGCTATCAAACGGACTAGCAATTGCCTTGTACAGATTATACTATCTTTTTTTGTTGGATTTTGATAGCTGAATTTCCTTGTGTCTGCCATTCCAGGGGACTACTACCTGAAACCATACGTGACTGCAGAACCAGAGGTGACTGTGATGGACCGGACGGACAAAGACGAGTTCCTCATCCTGGCGAGCGACGGGCTCTGGGACGTCGTGTCCAACGAGATGGCCTGCAAGATAGCGAGGAACTGCTTGAGCGGGCTCGCGGCCTCCAAGTACCCCGAGTCCGTCTCCGGGAGCTCGGCGGCCGACGCCGCCGCGCTGCTGGTGGAGCTCGCGATCTCGCGCGGCAGCAATGACAACATCAGCGTGGTGGTGGTGGAGCTGAGGCGGCTCAAGAGTAGGAAGAAGCCGGGCAGGAAGAACGGTAGGTAGTAAGTGCTGTGCGTGGCAGGCGCCGGCCGGCTCGTCGCAATACTTGAGCATGCGTGGCCAGAGGCGACGGAGGTAGCGAGGAATGCGAAAGATTTTCGCGGATGACGAGTTTATGATGAGATGTTGTAAAAAAAATGGCTCTCAGGGATCAGTCCGTAGGTAGAGCTGCTCCTTTGCTGTGACTGTTGAGCGTGGTAGCTGCTAATCCGTAGCTGCGCTGTTGTATTGCGTTGGTTCTTTATTAGTTCTATAATATCCTGACATGGCATTCTGGCCGATCGAAGCAGCAAAAAGCATGAGCTGCTTCTCTCATATCCGATCGTCTAGCTTGTTCCATGTAGATTTACAATCTCATTTGAGCCTGCATGTTGTGCCGGTGTGCCACAGTGCCCAAGGATTCCCTCCCTCCGGCGGTCCGGCCTATAGCCGGCATGCTCGATCGACGTCCATTGTCTGTCTCCTACGCCGGCATCAAGCTCGCGGAGAGCGCCGTGCCCAGGTTTTACGTTGCCAGCGGCGCAAGAGGGTGCAGGCGACCAAGCCCGTGGCGTCAGGTGCCGAGGGCCAGGGAAGGCGCCCCGTCGCAAGAGTTCTGCGACCATGTGTGGGTGGACCAGCAGATCGACGGCGCGGTGGAGTTCGACGTGGCGCTGAGCTTCTTCGACCTCAACATCACCACCGTCAAGACCACGCGTAGCAACTGCAATTGCAAGGCCGGGTTGGCTATCCATGGGAAAGCAGCTATACCAAGCAGCTGCGGGGTGGTAGAAAATGTCCTCTTGATCGTCATGGCTAGTAGCTCAGCGACAGCGAATTTCAACAGGACTTTAAATGTTTAGTACTGTTCAACATCCGAACTTGAGCAGTACCAGACATTTGAACATTGCCCAACCTTCAATCGTTCCCTTACATAAGGAGGTCCACGGTTACGGTGCTACGCAGAATTTCGTAACTGCTACTACCATGATGGCACTGTCGAAACACTGTTTTTGGAGAGAATAGGAGGGAGTGCAGTGCTTGACTATTTTGCTAGATGGGCCTCAAGCTACCGTATACATGCCCAATAGGCTTCATAGATGAAGCCCAACTGTCTGTCAAACCTGGAGAGAGTGTAGAGTCAGCGCTAGCTTCTCGATGATCACCTCCTTGTTGAGGCCGTCCACGTCTTCTCCGTCATCGCGCTCTTCTCGGTGCAACTTGATGAATTCAAGCAACTTATAATACAGATAATAAGACGTACATAAACAGATTCAAAACTAACATCGTCATATCAGAGCCGAATCTTTTTCACATACTAGTACATATTAAGTAGCACTGAATTTGCCACGTTTGTAAAGGAGTATAAATTGCGTAGGTTTGTCGTGCTTATTTGATTGGGTAAGTAAGGTAGGTCAGTGTATTGCGAATTCTCCTACGCCGGCATCAAGCTCGCGGAGGGGCGCCCAAGTTCTACATCGCTGGCAAAAGGGTGGAGGCGACCATGTCCGTGGTGTAGGAGGTGCCGATCGAGGGCCAGGCGCCGCTGTCCCAGGAGTTCCGCAACCATGCATGAGTGGACTAGCAGCTCGACGGCGCGGCAGAGTTCCATGTGGCGCTGAGTTTCTTCGACCTCAACGTCAGCACGGCCGGCAAGACTACGCGTACGTAGCAACCACAATTGCAAGGCCGGGGGTTGCCATCTATCCCTGGGAAACGCGGGGTGGTAGAATCTCCTCTTAGCCGTCATGGCTAGTAGATCTTATACTCCCGCGTTACAAAAATAATGTCGTTAGAACAGCAGAACTAGTTGAAAAATATTTTTGTTAGGATTTTTTAAGCGGAGGATTGTATGTTATTCTTGGAATCTTGTCATGCACGTCCGATCCTCTCTTTTGCCAGGGAGTTGAATTACTGTTACTTTATTTTGAGCATACCATCATTGGTTAGAATTCCATTTTCCATATATATTTGACAGCGCGATTGCTTTACATTAGTCTCCGAAATAAGTATCTGAATTAAGCACTACCACACACTTCTAGTGCTACTACTGTGGGTTATGGTGGTACCGTACTTCAGATCTCTTCACTTCAAATTCCTTCTCAAATTTGCTTGGCTCACTCAAAATGGTCCAACTTTCAACAAGTCGTTACATTACATAAGGAGATAAAGGGTTATGGTGCTACGCACAATTTCGTAATTGGTACCATGATGGTATTGTCCGTGTGTTACACAAAATTTGTCAGAGGGAGGAGTGCAGTGTTGGTTGTTTTGATTGAACGATTTTGCTGGGCCTGGAGTTTCATGTATAGTAACGGGCCTAATGATAGATGAAGCCCAATTGGCCGTCAAGCCTAGACAATGGACAATGGAGAGCACGCCTGCTCGCCTGCACCTGCACGGCGTGTCGGCGTCCATGCTGAAGAGTGAGGAGGTGTTTAGTTTGCATTGGCATCAATTTGGAAAGGAAAAGGAGGAAGATAGAAGGAAACGCAGAGTAACCAGCAACCTGTGTTAATAGCTCGGTTGGCGCTAATTTTTTTTCCTTAAAAGAAACAGCTTACATCCAACCTGCTCCAAAGATTACACTGGCGAATGCCCGGCTGTTGCATATCCAGGCAGATCTCAACAATTATGTCCAGCCATTCAGTTTTATTCTGGCCTTCTGTTGGGGCCGCCGAATTGATGTACCTTTTTGTGTTATCTCGAGCTCAGCCAAAGCAGCTTGATCGCTGCAGGTTGCGATTGCAGACTGCTGGGATCCCGGGCCCATGCGCTGCTGTCCGTGCGCAACACGAGACTCACTCTCTTTCTTGAGGAAGGAGGAAACAGAAAACTGATTCGAGATAGAAGCTGGAACCGGAAAGGAACTACTACTCGTCCCGTACCATAGCTCCCGCGAATAACGGACGCGGGGTGACGTGGACGCGCGACAGCTGTAACCAACATGTGGATCCGACGGCGGTTGTGCGATGGGATGCGTCGAGGTCGTAGCGGTCTCGGAGTCTCTCGCTGCGGGCTGCTCGCAGCGTGCGGCGCCCCCAATAAAAGGGGGGCAGAGGGGCCTGTCCGGTGAGGGAAGTGAAACCAATCTGAACTCGCCCCGCACGCCGCCTCTCTCCTCATCTGCAAGCCACACTAGGGCTTGGTGTTCTCCTTCTCTCCGCGGAGACGAGCGCGGCGGCGGCGCGACCCACACCCACCCACCAACCCAAGCAGCGGCCGCCACACCCCCAGCGCCGATGTCGTCGTCCGGCTCCTCGGAGGAGCAGCGGCGGAGGCGGCGCCGCCTCGCCGACGAGCTCGAGGATGGCGAGTGCGCCGGCCCCGGCGGGTACCAGTCGAGCTCCGACACCGAGGACTACTACAACCGCGACGCCGCGCTCTCGGGCGGCGAGTCGGAGGAGACCGTCAGCGACGACCTCCACGCCACCGCCTCCTCCGCCGCCGACGTGGCCACGGCGTCCTCCGTCCTGGCGGAACTCTACGGCCGCGGCGGGGCCTACTCCGCCCCGGCGAACCGCTACCGCCCGTCCTTGGCGGCGGCGAGCCACTACGGCCGCGCCCGCGCGTTGTCCGCGGCGGCGCCCGGGTTCCCCTGCCGCGTCTGCGGGAAGGAGTTCGCCAGCGAGAAGGCCGTGTGCGGGCACATGAAGGTTCACTCTCTGGAAGCGCTGCACGCGGGCGTCAATTACAAGGGGAACGGGATCGTCAGGGACAAGAAGGTGAAGAAGCAGAAGAGCAATGTGGAGGTGGCAGCAAGTTGGGGCGTCACCGGGAGGAGAGGCTGCTCGGGATTGGGGATGAGCACGGGCACCGCCAAGGACTCTCCGAAGACCGAATCGGACCACTCCGTGGACTCATCCGTGCCTGCGGAGCCCCAGCTCATCACGCCCATATCCTACGCCATGCCCGAGAAGTCCTCGCTCGCGGCGCCCGAGAAGTCCTCGTCCGCGTCCATGGCGTCTGCAAGGACCAGCCTTTCCGACGAGAGCAGCGGCAAGAAACCGATGACACAGCACGACGATGGCATGGACATTGCAGGCGGCAAGAAACCGATGACACAGCTCAACGATGGCATGGACGACATTGCAGAGGCCGCAGCAGCAGCAGCAGGATCCGACAAGCCCAACAACCCAATTCCGCCCGCCGAACCTGTCGTCGTCCACCAGCAGGAGCAACCAGCGCCAGCGCCACCGCCACCGCCACCGCCACCAGCTCGACGTCGTGCCCGCCACGACCACGCCGCGCCCGCGGGGCAGCAGCGTCCCGAAGGGTACATCTGCAAGGACCCCGCGTGCAGCATGTGGTTCAGCACGCACCAGGCGCTCGGTGGCCACGCTGCCGCCCACAGGAACAGGCGCCGAGCCGCCGCGGCCGCGGCCGCGGGGTGCTCCAGGGCGGTGCCGCGCCGGCCGGCAAGCCGTCGGAGAGGCTGCACCCTTGCAAGAAGTGCTCTGCAGTGTTCTCCACGGGAGTGCAGCTCGGCGGCCACATGAGGAAGCACTGGGAGGGCGAACCCATCAAGCCCAACAAGAAGCCGCGCCTGACGCAGCCGCTCCCACCGCCTGCAGTTGTTGCGCCAGGGCCTGAAGTTTACCCGGCTGACCTCACCCTTGCTCTGCCGATCAAAGAGGAATCGCAGTCGATTGCGCCGGCCGTTGATGCGGAGCAGCCACCAGCTCCCACGGCGGCGGCGGAGGAGGGAACCCCTGAGCGTGTACCTGGGCCGCGCGCCAAGGGCGGCGGACCGGTGATTCTATTTGGAGTTGACATTGGAGTGAAGACGCCACCGGCCAAAGAAGGCTCCCCTGCGACAAAGGACGACTCGTCATCGGCATCCACCGGTGGTGAGCAGCAGTAGGCTAGTGCAAAAATTCGAATGGATTCTTCCGCTCTGATGGAAAAGCTTCAGTTTTGTTCTTTTATTCGACAGTAAACTTCAGTTTGGTAGGATCGCAACTGTACCTAGGAACAGGGGAACAGCTATTGTTTGAGGCCTATAGAATGATTACTGTTTAGAGATATAGTATACTGTATACATACGTATGGATAAGCATGTTGGAGTACACAATTGTGTTCCCTACAATCGCTCACTGCTTGTTCATGAATAGCAGTTACATCGTTGTGCCTGGTGACTGCATTGAACAGGTTGCACTTGCACAATACACCAGCGATTTTCGTTGTATTTGTCACTGCATGCAACAAAATGAATATGTATACATGCATGTGGGCGAAGCTACATTATGGTCGCAAATCCACTGGTGAGCAGCAGTATGGTAGTGCAAAAATTCGAATGCATTCTTCAGCTGATGGAAAAGCTTCGGCTTTGTTCTTTTATTCGACAGTAAACCTCAGTTTGGTAGAATAGCAACTGTAGCTAGGTGAATGTGGAAGCCTACAGAAATTCTTTGCAGTAGAGTATACACATACATGTTGGAATTGGAACATGTAATCATGTTTTCATTTCTAACAGAATAAAAAACTTCAGGTTTTCCCCCGATCATTCATGAAAGACAAGTTGTGACTTGTGCAGCAAGGGAGTACTCATGCATTCCGGGCAACAGGATGCGCTTATTAATCTCCAATGCAGGGAAAATGTTTTGACTGCTAGACGTGTAACACCATTTTGTTCAGCATCCTGACATCACCTAAGACCTGGACTTCTCTCTTGCATTATGTCTTTTGGATTAATGGGCAGGATCGATTAGGATAGGAACTGTAGCTAAGAACTGGGAAACAAACAGCGTTGAGGCCTATAGATCTGCCACCCTTTGCAGTCGAGTATACGTACACATGCATGTGGGAATAAACAATTAAATTATGCTTCCCTTTCTTACAGAAAAACTTCAACGTTCCCCATTTGTCATGAGAAGAGTAGTTTGCCTGTTTGTGTGCGCGCGGTGACTGATTGGATTTGCACTCAACTCCAATGCAGGTGTCGTCTATTATTTATCCTTACCCCCGAGCAGGATTTGATCGCTAGATGTTTAACCATTTTGTTTTGAACTCTCAGCATCCTGACATCGCCGAAGACCTGCACAAGCAGACTTCTCTCTCACACGATATCATGCACTCATGCCTCATTGGCTCCAATACGGATCGAGTAGGAATTATATTGTTGCACCAAGGCTTATCCACCACCGAGGACAGTCTCATTTCGGTCAATATTTCAGTATCATCGCAGTATCAGACCAAGCACGCAACGGGTCACATCTTGGATGCAAAAAAATATATCAAGAAACGGAAATATATCCATATCGGATTTCGTTTTGTCGCATTAATTTAAAAACACAATTGTTGAAATGGATTCAAAAACTAATTAACGACTTGTAAGAAAAACTGAATTGTTATTTGAAATCTAGTATATAGCCGAAGTGGTGTGCCATGTTGACAACCAGGTCACACAAGGGACGAAAATTAACCTATTAACCATAGTTTAGAGACTAAATTGGATTGTTTTTTTAAAATTAGGGATGAAGTTGAGCTGTCAAACAAAATTAAAGATAAGGCTGTTTCGTGCTTTTCCTTCTTCTATGCCTCTTTCCCACTGTTGCACAAATAATATATTTTGATTTATTGATTCTCTTCCACGTCTCATGAATGTTTTCTGTTTGTTATGTCATCATTGTAGACACCCATTGTTTTCTAGTTGAATCCATATATATTTTGTCTAGAAAGGGTTAGTGTCAGTGTGTACATGTGCCGATATGTATTTCAAGAATTCAATTTGATTTTAGATGGTATTTCTGGTAAATTATTATCTCTAGTTTTAAATATTATGATATAAACTTTATATGGTTTTTATTGCGCCACGTGTCATGATGTAATATCTTACAATACTTTGTTTCAAGTACTTAAGAATGTGAATCTTGAACATAGAATTATCCTCGAACATATATTCTTTTCCTTGTTAATAAAATACTACTCAATTTTGCTACATTGTTTTTGCCATTGATTTTTTCCATTACGTTTGATCATTCATCTTATTCAAAATATTTTAAGAAATATCATATATTTTGTTAGAACGTGTTCTATCATTAAAAAGCCTTGAAATATAACCTATAATTTTTTGTATTTGAATGAATATTTTGAATAAGATAAATGGTCAAACGTAACAAAAAAGTCAATGACGATAACAATCTAGCAAAGGAGCGAGTATATTTTAAATTGTCTTTAAATTTTAACTTTCTAGGATTATTATGGTGATGGCTTAAACAAGGCTAGATGTAATTTGTTTTTCAACTTTTAAGGCTATATGTGCATAATATAGTCTAAAAGAAGCTTACTAAATAATTTTTAACCTATCAATATAATATATTTAGGTGATATAGTGTCATAATTAAACATGATCATAGTCTACACTATAAGTTCATAAATGTGTATATGTCCTCTAGTGAGTTCTTTGAAAGACTCTTTTTTATGAAATAAAGGCTGACAAGTATTGCAAAATAACATCAGATTCATTGACTGATTACCAATGAACTCCAACATTCTATGCACCTTAGTTATTTATTGCATCACAATATTAAATTTCTTTGTACTAATTTTATACCAATCTAAATAGTTGGTGTATTTTTTTAAAAATAAACTTCAATGGGTACAAAAAATATTTAATGTGTTATTAGAATTTTTGAATTGGTTTGTAGATTGCAAATACAACGGCCGCTACAATAAATATTATTTAGGAAAGTAAAATTATGCTGCGTCTTTAAAAACATGAATTTTGTACTGTCTCAAAATCCAAATATGAATTTTGTACCATCTCAAAATCTTTAGCCAGACTATATATAACTCTGATTGGAAATAAACCTTTATAGAAGAAAAGACTATATTAAGTTGGGAATGTTTGAAAAGTGGAACCCACTCCTACTTTATGTAAAAAAGATAAATTTGATAAATGTGAAGCTTATTTTGCACTGTTTCACGTGCATGAAACTCTATTGAAGCATCGTTTAGAGCATACCGTTTTATATCGATATATTTTGTTCAGTCTTAATGTAATAATTTAACGTTATGACTTGATATTAAATCGTGAGATGGACTTTTACATTAGGAAGGGTTATTTCATCTATTGGTCCAATACTCTAGAAATGATGTGGTACTACTTGTGAGAGATGGAAATATACATTGAGACCAGTACAAGGTATACTCTTAGTACGCAACCGCCATCCTCTCAAAACCAGTACAAGAAGCTAGCGATGACATTCACATTACTATTAAAAAAATCTGACATGCAAAATAATAATATTATTAGAATGGAAGGTGTCGTCCCTCAACAAGCTGTGCCGCCGCGTACCGTGACCAGACCACCGAAGGGTCCTTGCATCTTGCTGATGTTAGGGTGCGGGCATGACGTCACGGTCACGGCTCACGCAGCGGGCCGGCCGAGTCCGCGCTGGCTGGTGTTCATATCGGTCCCGGACTCAGGAGTCCTTGACGCAGCCGACTCGTCTGCGGAGCGTGCGTGGCGGCGCGCAATAAAAGGACTCCCGATCGAGCGTGCCTGTCAGATAGTGAAATCTCACGTACGTACGATCTCTCTTACCTTTGCGCCCACACTTGGCACTGGTATATATATAAATCGAGCGGGTGCCCTCTCCTCTCCTCACCGTCGTAGGGAGTGCGGCGACTCGATCGAGCTTGCACACCACGCAAGCTAGTGGATCCCTAGCCAGCGCCAATGGCAGGCTCGTCCGGTGACCATCGGCGGCGCCACGCTGACGGCATGGGCGAGGAGCTGGAAGAGGGCGAGTACGTCCCCGGCCCGGCGGGGGACCACTCAGAATCGGACACCGAGGAGTACTACAACCACTACTCGTCGAGCGACTCAGACGACGACGAGGCGGCCACGAGCAAAACGCGCTGGCTGTTGGTCGCGACGGGCAACGGCGGGGCCAGCTGCGGCTCGTCCCCGTCGCCGCGGCGAGCAACGGCCACGAGTCCGAAGAAGCGGCAAACAGCAACGGATGCCCAAGCGCGTCGTCCCGCGCCTCCGCCGCCGCGGCGCCGGCGCTGCTGGCCTGCCGCGTCTGCGGGAAGCAGTTCACGAGCACCAAGGCGGTGTGCGGGCACATGAAGGTTCACGCGCTGGAGCAGGGCAGCGGCGGCAAGGAGGGGGTGAAGGGCGCCGCGTCTCTCGCGATGGGTTGGGGCGGCACGGGGAAGCGGGGGTGCTCCGGGGCGCGCGGCGGCGGGTCCGTCTCTCCCAATTCCGAACCGGTCATGTCTACGGCCGTTGTGGCCGAAGAGGCCAGGATTGTCCTGGAGCCGACGCCCTTGGCGTACGCGGCAACCAATAATCTGCCGTCACCGGTGCCCGTGGTGGCGGCCGCAGAAACCGATCGTTCCGGTGAGGACGGCGGCGCGCAGCAGGTACACGACGACGCCATGGCGGTTGTGGTGGCAGGAGCTTATCCACCCCCACCACCACCCACAGAAGCCGCCGTCCACCACCAACCCGCGCTGCCGCCGCCACTACCAGCAGAGTACCAAGCTCCACCCGTCGTCCACCGGCAGCGCGCCGCGGCGCTGGCTGCCGCCGGCGGGTCATCGCAGAACCCGAGCGGGTACGAGTGCGGCGAGTGCGGCGCGTGGTTCAGCAACCACCAGGCGCTCGGCGGCCACGTCGCCGGCCACAGGAACAGGCGAATCGCCGCGGCGGCGAGCCGGCAGGGCGGGGCGGCTCCGACCCGCGGCGGCGGCGGCGCCAACCAGGAGAGGCTGCACCGGTGCGTGGAGTGCGCTGCAGTGTTCGCCACGGGGTGCAGCTCGGCGGCCACATGAGGAAGCACTGGAAGGGCGAACCCATCAAGCCCAAGAAGAAGCTGCGCCTGACCGTGCAGCCACTCCCTCCACCACACGCGGATGATCTTGCAGCGCCGCAGCTTGGGCTTGGGTTGTCGTTTCAAGCGGACGTGCGATCGCCTGCGCCGGACGTGGAGAGGGTGCAGCCAGCTCATGCTCCGGCGCCGGTGGAGGAAACTGTGGAGGCGGTGCAGCCAGCTCCATCCCCAGCTCCAGCGCCGACGGAAGGAACCACGGAGGCGGTGCAGCCAACGCCTGCAACGGGCCGAGTAATTATCTTTGGCGTTGATATTGGGCCGACCTCGAAGAGGCCGACGACCCGTGAAGGCTCGCCGACAGAGGACTCGGCGGACGTCGGTGGGCAGCAGCAGCAGCAGTAGGGGAATTTTTCCGTATGAAACCTCAGTCTAGGAAATTTTCAGTTTTGTTACAGAAGAAATAGAAACAGGATATATATCGTGACGTGCAATTTGTAGTTGATGCTTGTTGTTCCTTTACAGAATACAGATTGGCTATTCTTCTTTATTTCTTTCATTGATGAGAGAGCACCACAATCGATCATGGCTCTATATAGTGTGTTCACGTGAAGCTTTGGCTCGCAATGGTGAAATTTGTCTAATTTTGTTCCCTGTAATTTTTCCATGTATAGTGTCTATGGCAACCGTAGCTGTGCGCTGTTTTTTCTTGCTGTAAGAGGCTTCATGTATGAACTGTCGTGTTGATTGCATTTAGCATATATCCAAGAACGTGCTGCCAGACCTACCTGGAAAAGCTACAGTATAGACATTGCATGACCACGTAGTTGAGATAGCAATGAACAACCTGGGGTGTGTTTGGTAGACTGCAGCACCCCTCAACCAGGCCGTGTACGTGATGCAGCTTCGTCGTGTTGTTTGGATACATGAACCGCCCTCCGGGCCTGGCTCAACTCATACAACATCAATGAGTCGTACCAAACTTAGGAGACAGGCCAGTAGATCCAGTGCACCATCCAGATCGACCAAGATCTATCCATGGTTTTACACAACAAAAAAAAAAAAAAACTCAATTGAAATTCCATCAGATTGTGCTGCTAGCTCTATTCTTAGTTGCAGAAATCTAAGTGAAACTCTTTCAAGCAGGTAGGTGAATAGTTTTTCCAGTGTATTTGAATCTGCAAGCAGTGACACTTGCATGTTTACGATCAGCTTTTCAGTTTTCCATTGCATATTGCTGAATTAATTATTTTACTTTTTTGACACTCTTCAGATTGAGAAGCTACTGGACGATCATTAGGGGGCCTATTATCCAGAAAGTGGAAGCCAAAGAACGGAGTGACAATGTTCACGTGGAGTCTTCATCCAGTTGTATCATCGATTTCTTTTGCATTTGCTACTACAACACACCAAATCAATAGTTGCTTTGTGATGAGATGTGCCCAACTGAATCCAAGTTAAATGTCAATATGTGAAAATTCAGTGCGGCTATTGTGCCAAGAGTTTTTTCCCCTAGCTATGCTCACCATGATCCAGTTATTAGTTCATACGCTAAGTTTTTCTTATGATGGTTCATCGTGATTCAGTTCTAAGTTATTATGTAAAAATGATTATATAGTATTGGTAGAACAAGGATGTAACGGACATTTGATCACGAAATTGATGACATTTGATCAACAAGGATATGTAATATTTGCACTACATCAGAATGCTAATTGGATGATGTCTAGAAGTGATATTACTTAATTCATATTTCTTAATTCTGCACCAAACCAGACTTAATTAGTGTGAGGTTGGCAGAAAAGAGGAAAATGCATGGTTTTTCTTCTTCTTTCAGCCTTTCAGGGTTCAAAGTGACTTGACTGAAGATGGAGCCCTCTCCCACACACCACACCACCACCACCACCCTCCCGCTGTCGGCCACCCCGGCAATGGCGGCCACCACATCCCCACCACGGAGCCCTGTTTCCTCACAGCTCTCCCCCTCGCTGAGCCGTTCTTCCCGTGCTCGGGAGGACGCCCTAAAAGCAGCGATGGATGGACTCCCCTCAGATTCAGAGGGTTGTCTACCGAGAGAAACCGTCATATCGGGACATCGCGGCCGGTGGGCTCTCCAAGCCTGCTAAGGGACGGGCGACACAACTGCCGGCCACTCTGCCATCACAGCCGCCCCGTATCACGCTGCGCTCCGGCCGTGCCAGATATGAATGGCTGGCGCGAGGTTTGGAGCAGGCGCGGTTGGCGGCGCCGGCCTAAATCCCAGCCACCGGAGGCACAAAAATGGGGTATTCATCCTGGCCTCATGGAGGGAGGTGTTTCAACTGCCTGGCCAAGGGGCATTGGAAGAGAACTTGTCGGGAGCCCACCAAGTGCCTCGGAGGCTCGGATGCAAACGCCCGGGCCATCGCTCCTTTGAGTGCAATCGCCCCTTCACAAAGGAGGACCGCTTGCTGAAGACCCAAAGGTACTTTGAGAGGCCGTGGGAAGAGTACAAGGTTTGAAGTAATGCTGGAGCTCAGCGTCTTCGGACCCATCAAGCTGGGCCGACGGAGCAGGCTGCCGCGGCGCACCGGTCGTCGGACCGTGTGCGCAGCATGCGGAGGAGGGGTTGCCGCGGGGGTGAGCGCCGTAGCGAGCAAAGAAGGACCCCGAGTCCGCTTCGAGCGCTCAGGCCGCTCCCCATCGTCGGCATCCCCTTCACCGCGGCGCCGCTCCGACGCCATGGAAATCTGCTACGTAGACAGGACTCCGAACACGGATCAGCGGGGGCCGCTTATGAGTATCCGGCTCCTTGTCCAGATCTCGGGAACTAGGCCCCCAGTCACAGCTGAGCACGCAAGAGATGCCATTGCAACCAAATATGGCATCCCAATCCATGAGCAACTTGAGATTCATGCCGCCGCTCCACCCTTTGACTTCCTCCTTATCCTCCCCGATCACGCAGCATATCTCACAGTCCTCACTCCTCGAGACAGGACGGTGCAAACACCAGCGTTCTCCCTCACTATTCGTCCTTGGAGTCGCTTAGTCTACGCGGACCATGGAACCCCTGTACCACAAGGTGCAGATTGAGTTGGTTGGCATCCCGCCGCATGTTTGGTATGCCTCGACCACGGCCCAGTTGCTAAGCCCCTACTGCTCGGTCATTCGTGTTCATCCGGAAACACCGGCCCGGCAAGATCTTGCTATTTTTCGACTAACAGCTTGGACAACCCGTCCTGAGCGGATCCCGGAATCGAAAATCCTTGCTGTCCCGGAGCCGGTTGATGATGTGTTGCCCATCCCGATGCGATGCACACTCAAATATACAGTAAACATTCACGTCCGGAGGTTATTGTTGCGCATGCCACCGGATTCGCCACCTCCCTTTCCACCGGCGACACCTCCATCCACGGAGACCAGCGAAGACGAAGAAGAAGATATGCCCGATAGAGCACCGAGGAGAACTCGCAGCCGGGTGCGTCACTCACAACGTCGGGCACGGGGCACTATCCAAACCCCACCGCCGTCGGAAGAAGAACAGGGGCCCTCGGAGTCCGTGCCTCAACGCGATGAGGGGTGGTTCCGGAAGCTTCGAGGGCCCACAATTCAACCGCCGACGCATTCAACGCATTCAATTCTACCCGGGCATCCAGCGAAGACGGTATGGCGTGCATTCAAGGAGACACCCGGACGTCGAGCCCGGCGTCGCAACGGTCGGTCGCAACGGCATTTACTCCGGACCCGATTGGGGCAGCAGAAACCCTACGGTACGATGTGCCATCTCGTCTGGATCCCATGCAAGAGGAAGCTTGCATGTTGCTCGGGATGTATGGAGAAGCAAAGCCCACGGGACACGCCTGTGTTACATCCTACGGCCCACGATCGGACGGCGGCCGTTGTGTTGGTCCATCTCCCAAACATGCCTTCGAGGATCCAACCGGGGCCGAGCGGACCCTTTACCCCAGGAGGCTGCCCAATACTCGAACCTGCGGTAGTCCTCGTTGTCGTCGGCGCATTAGAGCATCCCCAATGGTTGCTTCTTAGCTAACTCTTAGAATTATTTATTAGAGAAAAAGAAGAGAGAGAAGATTGCTAGCTCTTGTCCAAGAGGCAGCCTCTAACATTTATTGAGGCACCGACATGTGGGTCCAATTATTACTTTAGAGTTGATATGAACTCTTAGATGACTCTTCGCTAACTCTTAGATGATGTGGAGAGTTAGTGCCGTCTCTACCTTTGGGGACGCTCTTATGTCCTTGAAGCTCATGAGGATCAACTTCACGCAAGGGTACATCATTTTCTCAACAATGTTATTTTCCCTGCAGATGGGCCTTCAACCCTGCTAGCTACCCCGGTGCCCGGAGCACCTACAGCCACCCCTCGGGATGCCACTACCTTGCGTCGCAACCGTCGTATTGCGAGTAACCGGATACGGGGTCACAACCGTGAACAAAGCACAAACCGTGTTGATGCGGAAATTAGGACTCATTAATGCGCAAGAGGCGATCTCTCAAGATGCCCAGGAGGCATATGCTAAACTCTTCGACCATCCTCTATCACGGCCGCACCTTGCGGCGGTAGCATCGCTCTTTGGCTGGACGACGCCGATGAACTCTGTGTTGGAATGTGTGTGGGCTCAACCGAAAGTCGCGACGCGATTCCGTGCGCGAACTCATTGTGGCGGTAAAACCCAATCTTGTCTGCCTGCAGGAGACCAAAATACACAACTTCACCCGGCGCCTCCTCCTCTCTACGCTTGGCGCCGAGCCGAGTCAACAGCTTGTGCTGCCGGCCACGAGAACGCGCGGGGAGTCCTAATCGCATGGCGATCCGCTGCTGGTCGAGGCCATAACGTCGAGAGTCGACTCCTCTTCTGCGTCCCTCCTCTTCCAAGGCCTCGATGGGTAGTAGTGGTGGTTTACTCGGTGTCTATGGACCACCAAGAGACGAGGACAAACACTTGTTCCTGCAAGAGCTAAGAACAATTAGGCAGAGCAATCCAGGACCTTGGGTTGTAGTCGGCGACTTCAACCTTATTTATCAAGCAGCGGATAAAAACAACCACAACCTCGACCGTGTTATGATGGGACGCTTTAGATGTCTCATTGACGATTTAGAGCTAAAAGAGATTGATCTCCTGGGACGGCGCTTCACTTGGTCCAATGAGCGAGCATCTCCCACCCCCGTCGGACTTGATAGGGTATTCGCACGAGTGCAATGGGAAGAGTTATTCCCGAACCACATTCGCAAAGTACGGCAGCTGGCATTTCGGACCATTGCTCGTTGATCCTCTCTCTTAATGTGACGTTTGGTGGCAAGCGTTGATTTAGCCGTGACACCCCCCCGCTAGACGTAGGGAGCTTTCCGAAGCAGCTTAAACTCTTCGTGTCTTCCCTTGTGCACCATCCGGCCTAAAACGCGTGATCCCGGGACAAATTCTACAGCCGGTGGTTCGAACACCGACGAGTAAGACTTTTGAACTTGAGTGTGATGCTAGTGGTATTTGCATTGGTGGTGTTCGATGCAAAATGACAAACCTACTGCTTCTTTTAGTGAAAGATAGCTGGCCTTGTTTTGAATTATTCTACGTATGATAAAGAATTATATGCTCTTGTACATTCTTTGCAAACGTGGCGTCATTATTTATGGCCTAAGAAATTCGTTATTCATTCCGATCATGAATCGCTTAAGTATATTCGCTCTCAAAGTAAATTTAACCGTGGACATGCTAAGTGGGTTGAGTTTATTGAGTCTTTTCCTTATATTATCAAGCATAAAAAAGGGAAGGATAATGTGATTGCTGATGCTTTGTCTAGACGGTACACTATGTTGTCACACACTGATTGTCGCATTTTTGGTCTTGAATCAATTAAAGAACAATATGCTCTTGTTGCTGACTTTAAAAATGTTTTGCTGCATTGTAGAGATGGTCGTACATGGAACAAGTTTGTGATAAATGATGGTTATTTGTTTAGAGCTAACTGCCTTTGCATTCCAGTTGGTTACGTTCGTCTTTTGTTGTTACGGGAAGCGCATGGAGGCGGATTGATGGGACATTTTGGTGCAAAGAAGACGGCGGATGTGTTGGCCACACACTTCTTTTGGCCACGGTTGAGAAGAGATGTTGAGCGTTTTGTGGCTCGCTGCACTACTTGTAAAAAGCGAAGTCTCGCTTGAATCCACATGGTTTGTATATGCCTCTTTCCGTTCCTTCAATACCTTGGGCAGATATTTCTATGGATTTTGTTTTAGGACTGCTTAGGACTAAGAGGGGAGGGATAGTATTTTTGTTGTGGTGGATAGATTTTCTAAGATGGCTCACTTTATACCTTGTCATAAGAGTGATGATGCTATTTATATTGCTGATCTATTTTTCAAAGAGATTGTTCGCTTGCATGGTATGCCTTCTAATATTGTTTCGGATCGTGACGCCAAATTCTTGAGTCATTTTTGACGCACCCTATGGAATAAGTTGGGAACGAATGAAAGTCGCCTAGAGGGGGGTGAATAGGCGATAATCCCGAAAATCACTTAATTTAACAAATTAAATACGCAGGAAAGATTTGTCCGACTCAATGTCCGACTATAGTAGGATAAGTCCGACTATGGACTAATATCCGACTAGAGTAGGAAAAGTCCGACTCCCTCGTACGGAAAGGGGATCGGGAGTCAAGATGGACAAATCCGCGGAAATTAAACAACAAGCAAGCAGCTAGCAACACTAGAAAGCTAGGGCAACAAGTAGACAAACAAGCAAGCCACCTATGCAAGTTAATCTAGGAATTTAAGCAAGAACACCCTAGAGCTATAGCACACCAACTGCAAGAAATAAACGGGAAGACAAGAAGACACACGATTTTTCACCGAAGTTCAGCTCCACCAAGAAGCCTACGTCTCCGTTGAGGAGTCCACCAAGGACCGGGTTGCTCTCAACCCTAAACCTCGTCAAGCCGCCACAAAGGCCGGCTTAAAATCCACTAAATCAAAGCTCCACGAAGGGAGGGGCAATACAAACGACCCGAGTCTCAACCACAAGCTTGGGAGCTCGCCGGGTAACGCCTAACCGTCTAGGGGATGAATCCCCAAGAGTAACAAACACAACAAGTACCGGCGATGAGAAAGAATCAAGTGCTCTTGAGATGGTGATGAAGCTCAACGATTTTCTCCTCAATCTTCTCACAAATCCACCAAGGATTGGAGTGGGGAATCAAACTTGAAGAAGAGGAGTGCTTGAGTGAGTTTGGGAGTATTTTTGAGAGTGTGGGAGGTGCCAACCGGCCAAAAGTAAACGAGGTCCACTTTTATAGCCGGGGCACCCAAAAGAGCCGTTGCCTCGGATCCGACTCGGACAAAGTCCGAGTGAGTCGGACAAAGTCCGACTCCTAGGGTTTCGAAAAGAAGTTTTGGCTCTGGAGTCCGAGTCTTAAATCCGACGAGAGTCGGATAAGTCCGAGTATATTGGGGAGTCGGACATTGTCCGACCGAGTCGGACAGTCCGACTCCTAGGGTTCCAAAAGTGTGGCATGGTTCCGGAGTCCGACTCGAAAGTCCGGCCGAGTCGGATAGTCCGACTCCACGAGGCAATTTTTTCTTGGCCACTTCTCCGGAGTCCGAGTCAAAAGTCCGAGTGAGTCGGACTTATCCGACTCCGGAGGCGATTTTTCTTTGGCCAACGTTACGGAGTCCGAGTCCAATGTCCGAGTGGGTCGGACAATGTCCGACTCCATAGATTATTTTGTATTTGGATGATGATTTGAGCACTTTCATTTTTCACACCTCACACTTGTGTGTCCCTCTTGATAGTACGGTGTTTCCTATACTCAAGTCATAAATATAAGGCTTCATAGCTTGATCTTGAGCATGAGTGATCCATTTTTCAAATCTTGCATGTATGAGTGAGTATGGCCACTTCCTTTTTGTGTTTCTTTGCTCTCAATTGAATTTTAGATATGCACTACGCACAAGCTCATTTAGAATATTAGTCCTTTTTAATTGTATTGACGTCAATCACTCAAAACCATAATTAGGGGCCTAGATGCACTTTCAATCTTCCCCTTTTTGGTGATTGATGACAATACAACTAAAATTCACAATTAAGTGTAAAAAGAGCTGGAACAAGAGAGCAAGTAGAAGAGAGCTCCCCCTAAATGTGTGCATGAGTTGAATTCAATCTTGGTCATTTTAAAACCAAAAGCACATATTTTAGAGAGAAACAAGAGAGCTCCCCTATTTCCATGCATTTTATTCACAAGGCAAATAATAAGAACGGACGACAACAATGCATATGTCATGTGAATCACACAAATGCAACTAGAAACTACACAAATAACATTACACCATCCATCATCCATAGAGCATAGTTTATCACATAAATAATTAAAACGAGTTATTACAAATAGAAAGCACACCACATAGTTCACCACGATTACAACTCAAACGAAGCAACATGTCCATAAGTAAAACAAGATACAAGAGCAACTCTCACTTGCTCTACTCACAAAAGAAACTGAATAAAAACGGGAATTTTACTTCTCCCCTTTGGCATCAAAACACCAAAAAGGAGAAGAGGGAGCCTACTCATCATCGCCCCAATCCTCGTCATCGTCGTCGTCGTCCTCATCTTCTTCTTCTTCCACAGCGGGGCCCTTGCCTTTGGGATCTTCAGCCACATCCTCCTCCTCTTCTTCTTCTTCTTCTTCCTTAGAAGCTGCTGCCACGGGCTCATCCTCCTCATAGTGAAACCGAGTGTGTGTGGAGGTACCGGTGCTAGGGCCGGTAGGAGCGGTGGTGAAACCGGAACTTGAAGAGAAAGGTGGAGGAGGTGGGAAGTACCCAAAGTAGAGAGACTCCTCCGGAGTGAAGGAATCCCAAGGATACTCAAGCTGGAGGAGGAGAAGGAGTTGGCTCGGGAGAGGGAACTCTAGGAGTAGTGATCCGGAGATGATCAAGAATAATCCTCTCGCCTTGCCTTTATCACATCATGATCCTCGCTTGAGGCTGTCCATCTTGGCATCCATCATCTAGCACATGCTGAAAATCCCCTTGAGCATCTTGAAGAGAGCACTCTTGCTCTTTGTGCTAGGACCACGACCACGGGCTCTATCCGGACGAGGAGCCGTGCTAGAGCTAGGAGCTGTAGAATGGGTCCGAGCAGGAGCAGGAGCAGCGGAGCAAGCTGGAGGAGCTGGAGGAGCACCATAGGATGGGGTCTTGGGAGCATTGTGTGGCATCCTAGGCTGAAGAGGGGTGTGCTTGCAGTCCTTGTGGAAAGTCTTCTTTGTGATCCTCTCAATCATGCACATCACAAATGGTGCATACACGCAAGCACGCCTCGCATGCACCGAGCCGTGCCACATCTCACTCGAAGATGAAGTCCCAAACATTGAACTTGTGCTGAGTGGGCAGGACATGGAAGAGGTCCTTAGCATAAGAGGCCACATGATCTGCATTGCCACCTCTAGGAGAGAGAGTGAGGCGAAGCATCCTGTGCAAAACCACGTAGAGCGGCTTAAGACCTGCAGCGAAGGGAGGCTTGCAAGTGTCCTCATCCACATACATGTACCTCATGAGCTCGGGGTTTAGAGAGTCCGAGTCATGCAAGCAAAGATTCCTGGTCATCGTGTCCCTCGGTCCAAGGATGTTTGCAAACCTTGAGAAGGTGCAAGAGAACTTCTCTCCATCGATCATCCACCACATCCTTCCTGCATTCTTATCAAAGTACACAGTGGAGTAGAACCGACATACTATTTCCTGGTTCCAGTCATACTTGAAACCCATAATCTCCTTGATCCCATGAAACTCGCACATGGCAATAACTTCATCAAACAAAGGCTGTGCGCCTGCTTGCCATGTAGTCCCAATCAATGTACTTGCATGGGCACTGTGGGCTTGACCTTGCTCCTATAAGCACACATGTACCGGTCCGTGTGAAAGTGGGACCAGAAGCGGTTGTCTAGAGACTCACGCTCCATGTCATACCAGTTCACTTCTCTTGCCTCGGTTGCTGCTGACTCAACTCCTTTGACATAATTGATCATGACTCGGTCAAGTCCGGGATGTACCACCACATCCCTCATCTCCCTGCGGATTTCGGTGGGTTCTTCTTCTTCCCTTGGTTCAACAATGGGAAGGCTAATGGTCCTACTCCTCTTATTTCCGGCAAGCTTTGCCCTCTTTTCCGGATTGGGGTTGGTAGAAGTACGACCCATGCCGACAAAAGATAGACAAGGAATGGTATGAGATGAATAGCGTAGATAGTTGAGTTGAGATAGAAATAATGCACAATTTCACATTTTAGAAAGAATTCTGTTGGAGTCGGACATTGTCCGATTGGGTCGGATAAATCCGACTAGTCGGAGAGAGTCGGACTTATCCGACTCACTCGGACATTGTCCGACTGCAACAGGATTTTTGCTAAAATCGCTATTCCGCATAGATCTACCGCACATTCCTAGCCATATTGCGTCTATAGCATCTATAGCATCCTAGGAACAACTTCTATGCAACATCTAGGCAGGGGAAACACTAGAACTCCTAAACCATGGAAGTTGACTTCAAACCCTAGGTGAAAAGATGAGATTAGGGGAAAAACCTTGAAGCCAACGAAGGGATCGGATAAAGTCCGAGTAGGAGGAGCCTTTCCCCCACAAATCTCTCCAAATCGCCGGTGGAGGAGGGAGATCGCCGGAGGGGAACCTTGAGCTGCCGTTTGGTGAGGAGAGAGAAAGATTGTGTTTGAATGAGGGAGTTAGGGTGAAGGGGTAAGTTGGATTCGGGCTTATAGGGTAAAAATCCCGTGGAGTCGGATAAGTCCGACTCCTCGGGGACGATCGGATAAATCCGATCGGGTCGGACAAAGTCCGACTCTACGAATTCTGCGGCTTGCTCCAAGAGCGAGAAAGATCCTTCACTTCTTTTCTCTCTTGATCTCAATTAAACTCAAGGACATGTGCTAAAACTTCATTGGATGTAGTCAGCTACAATCAATCACTCCAACAATGATTACATCCAAATCCGCATGATCCGAAGATCAAGAACCAAATAATTTTGAAAAACAAAACATACAAGATTTTTCAAGAATTTTATTTTTCAAAAACAATTACTCTAATTCACAGCAAATATGCAAGCTTTCAAGCCACATTACTAGAGTCAAGGATATTTAGTTCACTCCTTAAATAACAAAAACGGCTTTCATCTAGTGGCTTGGTGAAAATATCGGCTAATTGTTCATCGGTTCTCACATGACTCACTTCAATATCCCCTTTGATAGAATGATCTCTCAAGAAGTGATGTCTAATGTCTATATGTTTTGTGCGCGAATGCTCAACGGGGTTGTAAGCTAGCTTTATGGCACTCTCATTGTCACATAGGAGTGGAATACGGTTCAACTTGTAACCGTAGTCCCTTAGAGTTTGTCGCATCCATAATAGTTGTGCACAACAACTACCGGCTGCCACATACTCCGCTTCGGCTGTGGAAAGGGCAACGGAGTTTTGTTTCTTGGATGACCATGACACTAGAGACCTACCCAAGAATTGGCAAGTCCCGGAGGTACTCTTCCTATCCACTTTGTCCCCGGCATAATCCGCATCGGAATAGCCTATTAGGTTGAACTTTGAACCCTTGGGGTACCAAAGTTCTAGGTTGGGTGTGTGCACCAAATATCTCAAGATTCTTTTAACGGCCACCATGTGGCACTCCATAGGAGCGGCTTGAAAACGTGCACACATACACACACTAAGCATGATATCGGACCTAGATGCACAAAGATAAAGCAAAGAGCCGATCATAGAGCGAAAAACCTTTTGATCAACCGGCTTGTCTTTCTTGGTGAGGTCGAGATGGCCGTTTGTAGCCATGGGCGTCTTGGCGGGCTTTGCCTTGTCCATGTCAAACTTCTTCAATATATCTTGAGTGTACTTGGCTTGACATAGGAAGGTTCCCTCCTTGAGTTGCTTGACTTGAAATCCTAGAAAGAATGTCAACTCTCCCATCATAGACATCTCGAACCTCTTTGTCATTATCTTACTAAAATCATCACAAAACGTTTGATTAGTAGAACCAAATATTATGTTATCGACATAAATTTGGCACACAAATATATCATGATCAAAACGCTTAGTGAAGAGGGTTGCGTCGGCCTTGCCCATTTCAAAACCCTTTTTCAGAAGGAAATCCCTAAGGCATTCATACCATGCTCTTGGTGCTTGTTTAAGCCCATAGAGCGTCTTATGGAGCTTGTACACGTGGTTAGGATACTTGGGGTCTTCAAAGCCCGGTGGTTGCTCCACGTACACTTCTTCCTTGATTGGTCCGTTGAGGAAAGCACTCTTCACGTCCATTTGATACAACTTGAAGTTGTGGTGAGTGGCAAAGGCAAGTAGTATTCTTATTGATTCAAGCCTTGCCACGGGGGCATAGGTTTCATCAAAATCCAATCCTTCTACTTGTGAATATCCTTTTGCCACCAATCTTGCTTTGTTCCTTGTTACAACACCGTCTTCATTTTGCTTATTGCGGAACACCCACTTGGTGCCTATTGACGGTCGTTACGACCAATTTCGACCGTCAATTAGTCAAATAAATGAGAAGGACTAGGCATGTCTTACACGCATTTTACTTAGAAATAACCTAGTTCCACTTGTACCTCTAGATTTTTAGTGTGCGGGTGGATAATGATGAATTCCGGGCCCGAGGCGACAAATCAACACTTTTACAAAACTTCCACTTCGCCGCGGGAATCAACTTCAAGATAAAAGGCCAATGACCACGAAATCCAACACAAAGAAGGCCACAAGCACCTGGATCAAAGACCAACATCCGGTGGGGGAGCCAAGCTGCCAAAGCCCGGCCCGGGAGGGGCGGGACCGGTTCGGCCGAACCCACCGGGGTGGTTCGGCCGAACTCGGTGGGTTCGGCCGAACCGATCCGGTGGCCTCCCTGGCCCACTTTTCTCCGGCGGTTTGCCCACCGCCTCCGGAGGTCGGTTCCACGCGCATTAAATGCCACCGACCTACGAAACCGCCTCCAGGAGCCGACCTTTCAAGCCTATATAAGGAGGGGTACCCCCCCTCCCTAACACACACAACAACACAAGGATCATTCTCTCCTCACACTAGAAGTTTAGAGGCTTTCTAGGTAGTGCTAGGCTTAGTAGTGGGCTGCCTCATTGCTCCCAAGGTCTTGTGGAGAATTGGGTATAGCTCTTGTATCCTCTCTTTGTAAGACTTGATCTTTTATATATGGAATACTTTCGTTTATATCCTTGTCATGAGCTTGACAGAGTAGTCATGATCTTGCTTGATCGTTCATCGTTCGTTCATATGAGTTCATCGTTCGTTCTTCGTTCTTCATTAATAGAAGATGAACACATATCGAATGTTCTTCGTTCGTTCATACTTGATCATCGATTACTCTTGATCTTACTTGGTTGATTGCCGTTCGTCGCTCATTCTTGAGCGACGAACGCCTTGCATGACTTAGTGCCGGCTTTGATCCTTTCGTCGGCTTATGCTAGTTAGGCTAGTGTTCTTATGAATAGGCTTCGGGTTCATCGTCCCGCAAGGGTGCTCTAGATTTACCACCATGTCGATCCGTAGGGTTGGGGTGCCTCGAGGGATCTAGAGTTGTGGTTAGTGACGCCGGCATGGTGCTTGGGGTTATCTACCCACCTTTGAATGTGCTTCGTGTCCCACGGTTTGTAGAGGTAGGTGACAAGAAGTGACAGCCTTGTCATCCAAAGTAATCCTCCACGTTCGGGCATGGCATAGGAGTCTAAAAGGCCGGAGTCGCGAGGCGGACCTCGCGTAAGACGGATCTCCCGATGATGCCTAGGCATTAGACGCTTGCTTGCGCTTGCATGATCTTGGATGTTAGGTAGAAGCTGCGCACCCATATGAATGTTGTATCATTAGGAGTAGTGGTCTGCTAGTCTAGTTTAGCTTTATCTAGGATTGCCTCTATCCCTTTTATTAGAGAATGCATTGCCTTGGTGTGTGTCACACTATCCTCAATTTATTGCTCCTAACCCCTGCATTGGAATGTGATTACTTCATCACTCTTTTGTAACACCATGAGCATAAGTACTCTTATCAACCATGTCTTCCTTTGGGAAAATATAAATACGATACCCTTGAATACTCTCGGGTGAAATGCTACAACGGGTTATCCGTCCAGCTTGCGGATATTCATGACCCACCTTATAATACATATCTAGTACTTGTACTTGGATGTGGATTATTTGGTTAAATAGTGCAAGTGACTTAAACCCTTGGCTCTCCCGCGGTCACGTGTTTCTTTCCGCGTGACCTTAAGAGATGCCAACAAGCATTTACGGCGCCGTTGCCGGGAAGACATTGGTTAATAAGAATACAATGAATGTTCATGATTACACTTGATGATGATTTAATCATTGCCCTTGCAGAGCTAACCTTGATCTGTTTTCTCTTCAATGTGAAAACGAGGATAGTACATGCGTGGATTCGACTTGCCGAAAAACTTCGTTGATAATCCCGAGTCTCTTGCGAGAAAGACTCGACCTCGCGTCGTTGTCTCTCCTCAAGAACCCACGACAAGCGAGCCCGCATCTTCCGCACCATCAACCTCAACACTCATGGCTGAAAGGACCCTTCGTGACTACTCTGCGCCCTCCGTCGCCAATGTGCCCATTGGGCCCAACGTCGACGGCTGGTGCCGCAGGACTTGACATCAAGTCCAGCCTCATCACTATGGTGCAAGCCATTCCCTTTTGTGGAAAGGCCTCCGAGGACGCCAACTCTCATCTCCAACGGTTCCTGGAGATATGCAACACATCGGCCACGGCCGGAGTCAACCAAGATGCTATCGGACTTCGCTGTTTCCCCTATCCCTCCTTGGGAAGGCGAAACGGTGGTTTTATGCCAATCGTGCAAGCATTGACACTTGGGACAAATGTTCCACGGCGTTCCTCGCCAAGTTTTTCCCGATGGGCAAAACCAATGCCCTTCGTGGAAGAATTGCAAGTTTCCGACAAGCGACAAATGAATCCATGCCCGAGGCATGGGAAAGGCTTCAAGAATACATTACGGCCTGTCCTCACCATGGGATGGAGGAATGGCTCATTCTTCAACACTTCTACAACGGGTTGACACCAACAACCCGTGGACATATGGATGCCGCTGCTTGGAGGAGCCTTCTTCTCCAAAACCGTTGCCCAAGCAAAAGAACTCATAGAGAAGATGGTCTCCAATCAAGGGTGGAGCGATGATCGACTCCAAACACGCTCAAGAGGCGTACACCCTGTCAAGGAGGTGGACATGCTTGTCCACCAAGGTTGACCTCCTCATAAAACGCTTGGATGAACACAACGCAAATGGTGGTGTTCATGCATTGGACTCACACATGACGTGTGAGGAATGCGGGAACAACTGGCCACATGGGGAAGGATTGCCCCCATACCCATGAAGAAGCGTTCTACATGAACAACAACAACGGGTATCGTCCAAACGGAGGACAAGGGTACAACCAAAACCGACCATCATATCAAGGAGGTAACAATTTTTACGGCTTTAACAATAATCAGCCTTCCTTGAAAGATTTGGTTTATGGCCAAGCTAAAATCAACGAATCTATCAACAAAAAGCTTGCTGCCAACGACAAAGTCTTAGAAAACATAAGCGCACAAATAGAAGGTTTCTCCTCTGCTTTCAAAAATCAGCTGAGCTTTAATAAAATGATTGAAACCCAAGTTGCTCAGCTAGCTGCTCTTATTCCTGGTTCTAATTCTAGGAAGATCCGGGGCAACCGAGTCTTCTTTGGAAAATGTTAATGCGGTTACCACGAGGGGAGGAAAATCCACTCGGGATCCGCCATATCCTAACCATGCAGCAAAGAAGAACGAGGAACGAACCGGAGGAGGAAAGCCCTTCTACTACCAAAGAAAAAGAAGAAGAACCGAAGCCAAGTGACGGGAAGAATGGAATTGAATTTCAAGACACAAGCTTCTTGCCATTCCCTCACAGAAACGAGGAAGCCAAAGGAGGATGAACAATTTGCTCGATTCGTCGAGACCATCCGAAGGATTCATGTCAACGTGCCATTGTTGGACATGGTGCAGGTGCCCACATATGCACGTTACCTTAAAGACATCCTCAACAACAAGAGACCATTACCCAACGAGGAAATGGTCAAGCTCACTGAGAGGAGTGTAGCGCAGCTATACTCAATCGGCTTCGAGAAAAGAAGAAGGACCCTGGCTGCCCCACAATATCATGTTCCATTGGGGCACACCACTTCGACCAAGCCTTATGTGATCTTGGGGCAAGCGTCGGCGTGATGCCCAAAGAAGTCTTTGATCGTTTGAGCTACACAACCTTGACTCCTACACCAATGAGGTTGCAATTGGCGGACTCTTCGGTCCGCTACCCGCGGGAATAGCCGAAGACGTGCCGGTAAAAATTCGAGGCAACTTCATACCGGTGGACTTTGTGGTGCTTGAGATGGATATTGACAAGAACACGCCCCTCATTTTGGGACGTCCCTTCCTCGGCACCGCAAACGCCCAAATTGATGTTGGGAATGGAGAAATCCGATTCCACATCAATGGGAAGGAGGAAAAGTTTGAGTTTCAACCAAGAAAAGAACAATGCTCAATGATCAAGATCAAGTATGGGCCAAATCCCTCAAACATCCGTGAAGTTGAAGTGACGCCAAGAAAGACGGATAGTCTCATCGCCTTTTGGAAGCAACTTGACAAAATTGAGAATCCGTCATGGTACCAACCCAAGAAGCCTGCAACAGCAAGGCCGGGATTATGGGCCAAGAAGCCGGTCCTTCAAGACACAAAGCCACCTACATCAACAAAGACCAAACAAGTGTGGCAAGTGAAGAAGGTGCAGCCATCTTCATCCTCCTCTCCAGGGAAAGGGCACTGCACCACAAGGATGAAAAGAAATGGAGAAGTCCTCGCTCGCCGGACTTAAAATGGCGAAGCCCTGGCCGACAGGGATAAATCGGCATTATCTTTCGATTTCTTTTTGATTTTGTTTTCCACCACATGCATTTAAAAAAAAAAATAAATAATAATAATAATAAAAACCTCCCTGCATATTCTATTTTATCACAAGAAAATTTTCATTTCATTTATTTGGATTTTCCGCCAGCATATTTGATTTTTTTTTCACTCGCCATGCATATAAAATTTGAAAACCAAAATCCTTTTACGTCCAAATTTTCCTACTTTTGTTTGAAACTTTTGGACAACCCTTGTATCCTTATACAAAACCCAAAAACAATTTTGCATGTTGGAATTTTCTCCAACACTTTTTCTCGAGATTTGATTTTTCGAATAAAGTTGAATTTGAGGCAACTTTCTTTGGATTTCTTCTTGAGCAAATATTTCGAGGAATATCTGGACGTAGCAACCATGGTCAATGATCATTTGGCCGTTGGGGGCTATGGGCCAAAAGGGGGAGCAAGAGGGACCCACAGCAGGCCGGCCGAACCCACCTCCTTGGTTCGGCCGAGCTGCTATGACCGTTGCTCGGTCTGTCTTTTTTTCCAACGGTCATATGCCCCTTCTAACGTTCAAAAACGGCTACTTCGTGAGCTATAAGTAGAGGTGGCCGGGCCGGAGCTCTCTCCCCCTCTCACACTATCATTTCCACTCCTCACTCACTTCATTCTCATTACTCTCAAGTTTTCCATTGCCCTCACTTGCTCATTGCCTAAAAGTTCTGCAGAAATCTTTTGTTCTTGGTGTGCTTTCTAGTTGTTGGTTTGATTTGTTTTTGTTTGGTTTTCTCGAGTTGCGATTTCTTGCTCACATGAACAACCGACGGTGTCGCCAATTTGATTTTCCCTCACATAACCCGTTCGGAGTTGTTGTTCTTGTGTTCTTGCTCTCTTTGTGTGCAGCCATGACCGGTGCCAAAAAGCTGTTCGGGTCAATCAAGAGGTCCTTGAGCTCACGCTCAAGTTCAAGCTCTTCACGTCGAAGCACCCGCGCACGCCCCGTAGTCGAGTCACCGCCAAGTTCACCACCACAAGTCGAGGAAGAAGGGCAAGAGGGCAACATCGAGCATCGTCTCCTCACCGACTCCGACCTCGACTTAGTGGGCGAGTACGAGACGCACACCTACACGCTTCTCCAACACCGTCTCTTTGCTCCTACGCGAGCATTTGACACGGAGCTGCTGCACAAAATAGGTATGGATGCTGAATTTGCTCAAGTATTTAAAGCCTTAGGGTGGACAGATTTTGCTAGTGTAGATGAGCCGGGTTCCCGCTTGCTTGCACTTCAGTTTTTATGCACCCTACGAACGGTAGATGAAGGAATTTCTTTTCGGTTTTTCCGTGAATCCTACCGTTTGACTTGGAAAGAACTTAGCACTCTTCTTGGCTTTAATACTCGCTGCAATACCGACTTGGATGGTGCCCTTCCTCGGTTTTCAAAGCATGCTTTTTGGGAGAGGATTACGGGTCTTCCTAGTTGCGTGCGACCTAGAGCTAATCACATCCATCATCCTACCTTGCGTTTTATGCACATGTGGATTGCTATCACTCTTTTTCCAAGGAGTGATATTCGGAGTGTGCTGCGAGGATGAGCTAAAAATTCTTTTTGCTGCGGTTGATAAGATTAAGATTGCTCCGTGAAAGCCATGATTCGCCAATGGATAGAAAATCTTGGGACGATAGGACCAATTGAATGTACCTCTTTAGTGACACGAATTGCCATGCGGGTGGGAGCTTTACATGATGCTAATGTTGAATACCTTGCTACACCTCGCTCTCTTATAAATAAAGATTATCTTATTCAAGGTCACTCTCTTAAGAATGGTCCGAACGATTCCCTCATATATTATTTTGTGGGATATACAAACGAGTTCCGGTTACCTAACCCGGACCTTCGTTTGTATACTCTCAAAAATCTAACCATTGAGCTCCAAGAAGCGGAGCGGTCTCGCAGGAGTGTATCTTCTCGCAGGGGGCGCACAGATCGGAACAGCCATCTACCTCCGAGATGCCCACACCGCAGCCCACGGCTCATGGCGGGCCGGGGTACAGCCACCCCGGGCTTTCTCCCGGTGGGTACCCAGCCCCGCCACCTCACATGGCCGGGGGATCGGCGTGGCAAACTCCGGGATATGGCCCGGGGCTGTTTTCTCCACAACAACAATGGGAGGAACACTCCACCGACTCCGGATCAGCCCAAGGCTACAACTTTGAGCAGGAGATGAACAACCTCTCCTCACAAATGGGAAGACTCCAAACCACGGCGGAAGACACCGAGTATGCGCTCAACCAACACATCTTGCAAACTCATCAATGGCAAGAGCGCACCAACACCCAGCTCACCGCCCTCACCAACATGACGGAGCAACAACGAGCCGATCTTTTGGCTTACTTCCGTCACATGAGGTTCATTCCACCAAACCCATGAGCAAGAACAAGCTTGGGGGGGGGGCAGCACCCCCGCTAAGGTATCATGTATCGCAACTTGTATCCTTTATTGTCTCTTGTTTTTGCTTGTTCTTGCCTCTCATATGAAAAACAAAATAAAAATGATAAAACTAAAAAGAACAAAAAGAAGTAGCTTAGTTTCCTTTTATGCGCTGCAAGTATGTTGCTATGTTGAGATGATGAATAGTTGCTCTGTTTTATTTCTCTCATGTGCCTAGTTTATAATTTAGAACTCTCCTAGTTTTGAGTTTGTTGGCTAGCAAAACTTGCTTAGAACCTGAAACTTGTGGGCTGCACATGCTTGAGCTGCACCTAAGTTGTTGTGAGATGATGATATGGTAAAAAGAGCTGCTATGATCTTGTCCTAAGTTGAACTTGAAATCTCCGGAATTTTGTTCCCAAAAATTGCAAAATCTATAAGTTCCCAAGTGATGATAAATTCCTACCAAAGCCATATGCAAATTTCCTTTGAAAACCTTACTCATTTGCTACTTGTTACTTCATTGAGCTTTATCAAAATTGTGTGACCCTAGTGAGATGCTTTTCATACTCTCATGATCAAGATCACGTACACATTCCACCTCATATGCTACACTTCTACACCGGAAGTTAGCAACATGTCATGCCATCCACCAAAATAAAGACACTCCTCACATTTTATCACCTCTCTTAAAATATCAAAAGAAGGCATGGCTATGCAAAAGAAAAAGAAAATAAGGCTCACAAAAGATGAGCATGAAAAAAAAAAAAAAAAAAAAAGCTGCTCTCATTTCGAGCATGGAAAAAGAAAAGAAGAAAAGATAGCCATGCCCAAAATCCAAAATAAAAAGAGGTGAAACAAAAAGAGGAGTAGTCACATACACCACCACCATCATTTTCACACTTGCACATCTTGATCTACGATTGTATGACTTGCTATCTCCATGGATCCACTCTTTTGGTTTTGCAAAATATGAATGCAAGTATGCCTCATTTCATATCCTACCTTGAGCTCCACAAAAGCCTATTAGATGTAGGATGAGGCAATACACATGCCTTGGTGAGGAATACAAACACCACTAGAGCGATTCGAGAGTATCACTTGTGGAACGTGGTTTTACTTGAAAAAATCCTTTGAAAACTTCAGGAGAATAAAAAGCAAGACAAGGGAAGAGAAAATAAATGCTCTATACACCGTTCTCTCTCTCAACCGCCCAAGGTAAAGTGAAAAGCACAAAGCCCCATGAGGACTAAGGGGAAGGGCGAGTTACCATTGCCAACTTATTCAACTCAAGGATGAGTATCTTTGTTATACACTTGGTACCTTTGAGAAGTAGGCATTGTAGCAACTCCTGATCAACAACCTAAAGTTCTACTACTTGCTCGGGACGAGCAAGGGGTAAGCTTGGGGGACTTGTTGACGGTCGTTACGACCAATTTCGACCGTCAATTAGTCAAATAAATGAGAAGGACTAGGCATGTCTTACACGCATTTTACTTAGAAATAACCTAGTTCCACTTGTACCTCTAGATTTTTAGTGTGCAGGTGGATAATGATGAATTCCGGGCCCCGAGGCGACAAATCAACACTTTTACAAAACTTCCACTTCGCCGCGGGAATCAACTTCAAGATAAAAGGCCAATGACCACGAAATCCAACACAAAGAAGGCCACAAGCACCTGGATCAAAGACCAACATCCGGTGGGGGAGCCAGCTGCCAAAGCCCGGCCCGGGAGGGGCGGGACCGGTTCGGCCGAACCCACCGGGGTGGTTCGGCCGAACCGGTCCGGTGGCCCCCCGGCCCACTTTTCTCCGGCGGTTTGCCCACCGCCTCCGGAGGTCGGTTCCACGCGCATTAAATGCCACCGACCTACGAAACCGCCTCCGGGAGCCGACCTTTCAAGCCTATATAAGGAGGGGTACCCCCTCCCTAACACACACAACAACACAAGGATCATTCTCTCCTCACACTAGAAGTTTAGAGGCTTTCTAGGTAGTGCTAGGCTTAGTAGTGGGCTGCCTCATTGCTCCCAAGGTCTTGTGGAGAATTGGGTATAGCTCTTGTATCCTCTCTTTGTAAGACTTGATCTTTTATATATGGAATACTTTCGTTTATATCCTTGTCATGAGCTTGACAGAGTAGTCATGATCTTGCTTGATCGTTCATCGTTCGTTCATATGAGTTCATCGTTCGTTCTTCGTTCTTCATTAATAGAAGATGAACACATATCGAATGTTCTTCGTTCGTTCATACTTGATCATCGATTACTCTTGATCTTACTTGGTTGATTGCCGTTCGTCGCTCATTCTTGAGCGACGAACGCCTTTACATGACTTAGTGCCAGCTTTGATCCTTTCGTCGGCTTATGCTAGTTAGGCTAGTGTTCTTATGAATAGGCTTCGGGTTCATCGTCCCGCAAGGGTGCTCTAGATTTACCACCATGTCGATCCGTAGGGTTGGGGTGCCTCGAGGGATCTAGAGTTGTGGTTAGTGACGCCGGCATGGTGCTTGGGGTTATCTACCCACCTTTGAATGTGCTTCGTGTCCCACGGTTTGTAGAGGTAGGTGACAAGAAGTGACAGCCTTGTCATCCAAAGTAATCCTCCACGTTCGGGCATGGCATAGGAGTCTAAAAGGCCGGAGTCGCGAGGCGGACCTCGCGTAAGACGGATCTCCCGATGATGCCTAGGCATTAGACGCTTGCTTGCGCTTGCATGATCTTGGATGTTAGGTAGAAGCTGCGCACCCATATGAATGTTGTATCATTAGGAGTAGTGGTCTGCTAGTCTAGTTTAGCTTTATCTAGGATTGCCTCTATCCCTTTTATTAGAGAATGCATTGCCTTGGTGTGTGTCACACTATCCTCAATTTATTGCTCCTAACCCCTGCATTGGAATGCGATTACTTCATCACTCTTTTGTAACACCATGAGCATAAGTACTCTTATCAACCATGTCTTCCTTTGGGAAAATATAAATACGATACCCTTGAATACTCTTGGGTGAAATGCTACAACGGGTTATCCGTCCGCTTGCGGATATTCATGACCCACCTTATAATACATATCTAGTACTTGTACTTGGATGTGGATTATTTGGTTAAATAGTGCAAGTGACTTAAACCCTTGGCTCTCCCGCGGTCACGTGTTTCTTTCCGCGTGACCTTAAGAGATGCCAACAGTGCCCACAACATTCTTGCCTCTTGGTCTTTCTTCTAATGTCCAAACTTCATTTCTTGTGAAGTTGTTCAATTCCTCTTGTATGGCCATCACCCAATCCGAGTCATCGAGTGCTTGTTCTACTCTAAATGGCTCTAAAGAAGAGACAAAAGAGTAATGTTCACAAAAATTGCAAACACGAGAACGAGTGATTACCCCTTTTTCTATGTCACCAAGAATTTGTTCCACGGGGTGATCACGTTGCACACTTTGATGCACTCTTGGGTGTGGTGGATGTGAGCTTGTTTGGCCGCCGTCTTGTTCAACCTCTTGATCATGTGATGTCGGTTCATCATCTTGTCCTTGAGCATGATCTTCATTGCCAACCTCTTGATCTTGATCAGCTTGATCATGATTTGTGCATGGTTGGTCTTGATTTGAGGGAGGAGGTTGATCTTGATCATTTTGCGGTTCTTACGGTCTCACATCACCAAGTGCCATTCTTTTGATTGCTTCCCTAGGAGCCTCAACATCTGCATTGTTAATAACAACTTGCTCCCCTTGAGAGCCGTTAGATTCGTCAAACGTCACGTCCCGTGAAACTTCAACACAACCGGTGGTTTTGTTAAAGACACGATAGGCGTGACAATTTGAACCATACCCAAGCAAGAAACCTTCATCAACTTTAGGGGAGAACTTTGAAGTCTTGGGTTTCTTGTTGAGCATGAAGCATTTGCTCCCAAAAACTCAAAAGTACGAGATGTTAGGCTTTTTACCGGTTAGTAGCTCGTATGGTGTTTTCCTCAAGAGTCGATGGAGATACAACCGATTTGAGGCATGGCATGCGGTGTTGATTGCTTCGGCCCAAAAACGATAGGAGGTCTTGTATTCATCAAGCATGGTTCTTGCCATCTCTATGAGAGTGCGGTTCTTTCTTTCGGCCACTCCATTTTGTTGTGGAGTGTAGGGTGCCGAAAACTCATGCTTGATGCCCTCCTCATCAAGGTACTCTTCAACTTGAGTGTTCTTCAACTCGGTACCATTGTCGCTTCTTATGGCCTTGATCTTCACTTCAAATTCATTTTGTGCTCTTTTCAAGAATGTTTTGAGTACATCTTTCGCTTCACCTTTATCACACAAAAAGAATACCCACGTGAAGCGAGAATAATCATCAACAATAACAAGTCCATATTTGTTACCGCCAATGCTTATGTAGGCGATGGGACCGAAAAGATCCATGTGTAGCATCTCCAATGGTCTTGTAGTTGTCACTATGTTCTTGGATGGGTGTGGTGCTCCAACTTGTTTTTCGGCTTGACATGCACTACAAATTTTATTTTTCTCAAAGCAAACATCCGTTAGTCCAAGGATATGACCGCCCTTTTGGAGTTTGTGAAGATTTCTCATACCGACATGGGCTAGTCGTCTATGCCACAACCATCCCATGTCGGACTTTGCAACTAAGCATGTGTCAAGTTTTGCTTTATCCGCGGTAAAATCCACGACATAAAGCTTCCCTTTGACCACACCCTCAAAAGCAATCGAGCCATCACTTCTCCTTGAGACAATCACACCCTTATCGTTGAACAAGCAATTGTAGCCCATTCCACAAAGTTGTGAGATAGACAACAAATTGAAGTCAACGTTATCCACAAGTATAACCTTCGAAAGTGAATGCGGAAAAGTTAAAGGAATGTTACCATATCCCAACACATAGCCTTTTCCGTTGTCTCCAAAGGTGATATATTCATTTCTTTCTTTGCTTGGCTGGAATGACTCGAACATTTTCTTGTCTCCGGTCATATGATTGGTGCATCCACTGTCCACCACCCATGATGAGCCACCGGAGGAGTATTCCTACAAAACAGTTTATGCTTTGTTTTTAGGTACCCAAATTTGCTTGGGTCCTCTCACATTAGTAACAAGTGCCTTGGGCACCCACACACAAGATTTGTGGGTCTTGTTGCGTGGCCCAACATATTTTGCATAGACACGACCATGCTTGTTTCTCATTAGCACATAAGTCGCATCAAAATCATTAAAGAGAGCACAAGAGGGGTTAGGCACATTAGTACGCAAATCATGAATAAGAGAAGATTTGTTAGTGTTCTTGATTTGCTTTTCCGTCTTGACTTGCTTCTTTTGGAGTCCACTCTCTTTGGTGAACTTGATGAACTCGGTGCCGTTCTTGTTGATTCTTGCATTATGCTTGTCGCCTTGCTTGTATCCAATGCCATCCTTCACATGTGACCGTCTCACATTGGTGTATGCACCCCTTGCATACTCGGCCTTGGCATCATCAATGACCTTTTTCTTCTTTTGTGCTTGGTCTTGAAGCTCTTGCACTTGCTTCTTCAAGTCACCAATGGTCTTGATGTTTCTTGTACAAGCTTCAACATCAATCTTGAGGCACCTAGGACACTCAATGCTAGATGGGGGGCAAGACGAAGATTGAGAGGAAGTAGTGTTACACTTAATTTCCTCAAATTGCACTTTAAGAGAGTTGTGATCCTTTTGCAAGCTATCACACTTCTCTTGAAGTGACACATTTGTGACTTTAAGTGTCTCACTCTCATTTTCAATCATTTTTAGGGACTTCACTAAGTCCTCATTCTTCTTCCTCTCAACTTCTAGGAGCTTCTCAAGCTCAAGCACTCTTTGCTTTTGTTGAACAAGCATTTCTTCTTGTTTCTCAAGAAGCTCCTCTTGCCTCTCATTGTTCTCCTTTTCCTGCTCAATAATGTCCAACAAATCAAACATGTTAGGAATTTGAGAACTAGCATTAGTGTTTACCTTGGAGCCTTTGGCCATCATGCACTTGTGCCCGGTGTCATCTTCATCATCGGTTAAGCTTCCAAGCAAGGAGGAGTTGGTCGGTGTTAGCCCTATAGTAAGTGAAGCAATCCCTCCTTTTTCTTCATCGGATTCCGACTCGGAGGAGGAAGATGATCCATCGGAGTTTCATTCTTGCCCAATGTGTGCTTCACCCCGACGGTACTTTCTATGCTTCTTGTACTTCTTGTCTCCCTTCTTGTTTTGCTTGTTCTTGTAGTTCTCCGGACACTCCGCCATGAAGTGACCTTTGTCTCCACAAATGTAGCACTTGTTTTTGGCTTTTCTTGATTTGCTCTTGTCTTGATCATTCTTCTTGAAGCTTCTTTTTGACATGAGCTTGTTGAATCTTTTCACGAAGAGAGCCATCTCATCATCACTATCATCATCACTCTCTCAACCACCTTCTTTTTCTTTTCTTGTTCGGCGTTGAGAGCCAAATCATTCTTGCTTCCACTAGCCTTTTCTTTGTCCCTAAGCAAAGCATTGATTCTATTCCCTTGATCAATTTGCTGTTTTTGGGAGAGCACCTTTTCAATTACTTCATCGGTGGTAAAGTATCTAAAGCCATCTTTGTCCCTTATGTTGGACACTATGTTTGCATCCCATGCTTGCAATGCTTGTAGCAACCTTCTATTCACATCCAAGTCCAACACCTTCTCTCCAAGTGCTCTTCTCATGTTCACTATCCTCATCATTCTATCATGGGCTTCCCTTGCCCCTTCATCCGACCTCATGACAAAGTAGTTAAACTCTTCTCTAAGCCCTTCTAGCTTAGACTCCTTCACACTATCAATGCCCTCATGAATCAATTCAAGCTTCAACCAAATTTGATGGACATCCTCCAATCCGGTTACCTTCTCATACTCGGCGGGACTAAGTGCGGATACTAGAGCACTAGCCGCCGCCACATTGCACCTTACATTGAACAAGTCTTGTGCGGTTGGCTTGCTTCTACATTCCCACAAGAATCCATTTTGAGTTACACTTCTCACATTTTGATGCATTGAGTCCAAATGTAGCAAGCATCTTTGTTTTCCAATGATCAAAGTATTGACCATCAAAATATGGTAGCCTACCGGACCCCGGTCCAATATGCTCATCTCTTCCATCATTGTAGGAGTATGGTGTTTTGTTGTAGCTTATTGGCAAGGCACTCGGCACATGTCCATCCTTGGCAACTTCTTTTCCACTTTCATTTCTAGCATCACCCGGTGAGTTCTCATGCCTTTCTTCACCGGTTACCTTAGGTGGTACTTCGTCGCCACCACTACCACTAGCCGTTGCATCTTTCTCATTTGCCATCTTTAATCTTCAAGCGGTGAGGCTTCAACGAAGATACCCACTCGATACCAATTGAAAGTCACCTAGAAGGGGGTGAATAGGCGATAATCCTGAAAATCACTTAATTTAACAAATTAAATACGCAGGAAAGATTTGTCCGACTCAATGTCCGACTATAGTAGGATAAGTCCGACTGTGGACTAATATCCGACTAGAGTAGGACAAGTCCGACTCCCTCGTGCGGAAAGGGGATCGGGAGTCAAGATGGACAAATCCGCGGAAATTAAACAACAAGCAAGCAGCTAGCAACACTAGAAAGCTAGGGCAACAAGTAGACAAACAAGCAAGCCACCTATGCAAGTTAATCTAGGAATTTAAGCAATAACACCCTAGAGCTATAGCACACCAACTGCAAGAAATAAACGGGAAGACAAGAAGACACACGATTTTTCACCGAAGTTCAGCTCCACCAAGAAGCCTACGTCTCCGTTGAGGAGTCCACCAAGGACCGGGTTGCTCTCAACCCTAAACCTCGTCAAGCCGCCACAAAGGCCGGCTTAAAATCCACTAAATCAAAGCTCCACCAAGGGAGGGGCAATACAAACGACCCGAGTCTCAACCACAAGCTTGGGAGCTCGCCGGGTAACGCCTAACCGTCTAGGGGATGAATCCCCAAGAGTAACAAACACAACAAGTACCGGCGATGAGAAAGAATCAAGTGCTCTTGAGATGGTGATGAAGCTCAACGATTTTCTCCTCAATCTTCTCACAAATCCACCAAGGATTGGAGTGGGGAATCAAACTTGAAGAAGAGGAGTGCTTGAGTGAGTTTGGGAGTATTTTTGAGAGTGTGGGAGGTGCCAACCGGCCAAAAGTGGACGAGGTCTACTTTTATAGCCGGGGCACCCAAAAGAGCCGTTGCCTCGGATCCGACTCGGACAAAGTCCGAGTGAGTCGGACTCCTAGGGTTTCGAAAAGAAGTTTTGGCTCGGAGTCCGAGTCTTAAATCCGACGGAGTCGGATAAGTCCGAGTATATTGGGGAGTCGGACGGTCCGACTCCTAGGGTTCCAAAAGTGTGGCATGGTTCCGGAGTCCGACTCGAAAGTCCGACCGAGTCGGATAGTCCGACTCCACGGGCAATTTTTTCTTGGCCACTTCTCCGGAGTCCGAGTCAAAAGTCCGAGTGAGTCGGACTTATCCGACTCCAGAGGCGATTTTTCTTTGGCCAACGTTCGGAGTCCGAGTCCAATGTCCGAGTGGGTCGGACAATGTCCGACTCCATAGATTATTTTGTATTTGGATGATGATTTGAGCACTTTCATTTTCACACCTCACACTTGTGTGTCCCTCTTGATAGTACGGTATTTCATATACTCAAGTCATAAATAAAAGGCTTCATAGCTTGATCTTGAGCATGAGTGATCCATTTTTCAAATCTTGCATGTATGAGTGAGTATGACCACTTCCTTTTTGTGTTTCTTTGCTCTCAATTGAATTTTAGATATGCACTGCGCACAAGCTCATTTAGAATATTAGTCCTTTTTAATTGTATTGACGTCAATCACTCAAAACCATAATTAGGGGCATAGATGCACTTTCAACGAAGTTGTTGTTCTCTACAACATGTCACCCACAAACCGATGGCCAAACCGAGGTAGTGAACCGCACATTGGGCACCATGTTAAAAGCTATTTTAAAGATAAATCTGAAGATGTGAGAGGAATGTTTGCCTCATGTGGAGTTTGTATATTATCGTGCAACACATTCGACCACCAAGGTAAGTCCATTTGAGGTAGTGTATGGTTTTAATCGTCGTGCTCCTATTGATATTTTGCCATTGCCTACTAGTGAGAGAGTTCACTTTGATGCTAAGGAACGTGCTGAGGTTATTTTAAAAATGTGAAACAACTAAGCACAACATTAAAAAGATGACTGAAAAGTATAGGATTGTTGGTAGTAAAGGTAAAAGGGAAGTTAAATTAGAATCGGGTGATTTAGTATGGTTGCACTTGAGAAAGGATCGGTTTCCTGAGTTGAGAAAGTCTAAGTTAATGCCTAGAGCTGCTGGTCCTTTCAAGATAATTGAGAACATTAATGATAATGCATATAGACTTGAGTTGCCTCCCGAGTTCGGGGTTAGTTTCACTTTTAACATTGCAAATTTGAAGCCTTATTTGGGTGAGGAGTATGAGCTTGAGTCGAGGACGACTCCGATTCAAGAGGGGGGATGATGAGGATATCACTCCTTTGGATACAAATGACACTCCTCCGCTGAACATTCAAGGACCAATCACTAGAGCTCGCGTCCGACAATTGAATTTAGAGGTGAGCTCATTCCTAAGTCTTTCATTTCATAATTTTAAGAATAGTTTGCTACCTAATGATTTTATTATGATTAGGAATTAAGGAGAGGACCATAATATGAATAGAAGAGGGCTTGAAGGTGTGGAGGTCCAGCAAGAGGCGCAAGGCATTGTGGAGGCCCAAATCAAGTCGACTTCGAGTCTGTTTCGGAGTCCAGGAACAGTTTGAATTAAAATTGACGCTCAGATCGCATACGAAGTCGGATTTGGACGTTCTACATATGGATGGAAAGATAATTTCATAACCTTTTCAGTGGAACCGGTCTCATGTCAAAATTCATCCGGAGTCGGCAGGAATCATCGAAACATTGGAACGTCCAGAATCTGTTTTGGTGTTGCGTCACCGTTTTTGGCCTTGGGCCGTGTATCTCGTGTGAGCCCATTAGGAGAGCGTTCAGGGGTTGTTGCATGTCCCCAAGTCTTTATTAGCAGCAGCCGCCACCTATGTTAGGGTTGGGTTTTGCTTAGATTATTCTGCTTAGACAGTTTCGCCGTTCATCGGTTTGTGTGACCCCAAGTCGTGAGATTAATCATACATCTGTAAATTTGGTTGCGTTCTTTCTTGTTCTTGCTCGTGTTCTTGATTCACAGGCAGAGATTAGCCTTCTTGGCGAGGTCAACCGTGCAACGCCGGTTGATAACCATAGAGGACGTGGTGCTGCGATTGCGGGCTTCGAACGTGTTGTTCATGAGCCGGATCGACGTGTGTCACATCTACACCAAATCAAGAGTTATCCGAACCTTTCGAAAGATCGGGACCCTAGTCCACATCAACTACTCCCTGTGTCCTAAATTATTTATCATTCTAGCGTCCTACTAGCTTCATTCATTGAACATTCTTATATGAATCTTGTCATCCAAAAACATCTTTGAAATTACAAATAAACTGGGATGAAGGAAGTTGAGGTTATCATGACATGATTGAGATTGCCGGATATGAAAATATATTATAATATTATCGAGTGTCATGATAATAAGTTCACTCATAACATTTGATATGCAAACATTTTGACAAACCAATTATCCCTACCTTGGTCCAACTTTTATTTATTTAATTAATTTTTGATTTTTTAATATCAAAGAATGAGGCAAACATATGACGATTCCTATATACTTCTAATATCTCTATGTAGCTACATTGTTAACAATTTTACTCATCGATAAGCAAAGTTTATAAAAAAATTACTGAAGTTGATGACGCTAAACTTTTTCTTCTAAATTTTATATTACTTTCAAAACTAAAAATATGTGTCTCATATTAGGGGAAATATAAATTGTAATGCTTGAAAAGGAGAAAAGGAGCTGATGTCCGCCACGCGGCGGTTGTCCTCGCCTACGTCGAACAGCAGGCCCAGCATTTCACGTTACAGTGATCACGAGTGCCGGAGGCCCCGCGTGCAAAGATTCGCAGTACTACTTCCATAGGCCCACTGTCCAAATCGGAAGGCCATGGGAGAAAATGGGATTAAAGGCCCCTCGCCGCAAAAAGCAGTTTGGAATGGTGTGTCATTTGGATTCTGCTGTACGAGACACATTGTCAAGAGCCGGTTAGGTGCCTTGGAAGGCGGTGTGTCATTTGGATTCAAACCAACCGGGCACTATGTTTGATCTCTGAGATTTCAATCGTGTTTCTTGACGGAGTAGAAATATGCCCTTTTTTCTTAATAAGAATAGTAGTTAGGTCCTTGCAAAAAGAAAAAAAGGAATACTTATAGTGAGTGCCATGTCACACAAGTTTTGGTCAGTTCCAAATTAAAAACCTACTCAGACAAGTTTTTGTCAGTTCTAAATTTAATTTAAGCACTAGATTAGAAATTTCACAGTTTAGCGGCCCCCATGTACTAGTAGTACTTTATCCTCATGTTCCCACCCACCCAGCAAATGCAGTGCTCACTCACTGCTCAGGGAGCAGCCATAAAAGGTTGATTTCTTTTCAAGCTGTCTTTTGGATGCTAGCACCTCTGCCTCACCAAAATGGGAGGAATGAGCGCACTCGACCGAAGGTTCACAGACGTGTTTGCTCCAACTCCGTGTACGTCCAGCTTCATCCTACGCTGTGCAGGACGGGACCACAGTTAGTCAAACATACCGTAGCACTGTGGGGGCGCACGAGAATCTTTGTTTTTTTTTCAAATACCTCGCTTTAGACCCCATGGCTGCTTTGGGCATGTTGATACTTGGAAAGTGATAATTATTCAGACTCGCTGATCGAGTGCTAATTATGCAACATATCGACCGATAATTTTGGTTTGCGATCGCAAGTATTTGTAATAAAAAAGGCATGATAAAATGCTTCTTCTCCGTGCCATAAACAACAGAAGTGTCTTCAAGACTACTCCGCTGGCACTTGAGTTTTGGTAGTCTTTGGGAATAATGTAAACGTCATGTGTTGCAGTGTTAGTCTTCATGCATATACATTATTTATTTAGCTAGAAAACAAAAAGGAAAAAGGTTAAGATTTTAGCCAAAGTGCAACTAGTGAAACTGGTGAGGGATTCACAATTGTTTTCATCTCGTTTAGAGAGAACTATCCTATAAAAGTGGCAATTTCTCTAGTGTCACGACCCACAAAACAAGGGGTGCAACGCTGCTAATGTCCTACTCACGTGGCCATCTAACGTGACATGCGGTGCCCCAGTGTGTTATGCTGCAGTTAAGGTGATTGTTGGCACGTTGTGTAGAGACGAGTGCTCAATCCAAGTGACAGAGGAGAAAGTTTAAATTGAGTTATAAGATTAATTTTCATGTTCACTAGCCTTGTGCATTTAGCACAGGAAGCTGCCCCACTCTGCACAATTGAAATGGTCTTTTCGCGAAAAAACCCCTCGTAAAAATGAGATAAAGAAAAAGAGTGATAAGAGGCCACGGTCGTGCAGTACAAAAAGCAACTGCCGAGACTGAGGCTCATTTCATATCCCTGTTTGGCTGTTTGAAAGGTAAGAGAGAGCCAGCACTTGCACTGCTACCGGAAAAATTTGGTGCAGGAAACATGGAGGCCAGGTGGAACAGAGGAAGCATGAAGGTTCAGCTCCTTGTGCTAGCAACGGCTGCTGTTCTCGTTGGTTGCGCTGCAGCTAGAGGCTCACCGTTCCAGGTAAATTTGCATTTACTCTTTGACTGTCATTATCAGTGTCAGCAATCGTGGCCTTGTGGGATTCTTGGTGTTCGTACTTACATTTTCGATTTTCGGTCTGTTGTGCTACTTGCCTGCTTCGTAGGAGACAAGGCGCACACGATCCAGCATCGCCCGGGCACCGGCACCGCTCCTGTTGCGGGAGACGGTGATAAGCCTCAACGAGAAAGTAGTGTTGATCACCGGTAAGTTCCCTAGAACTGTATTTGTTCCTATTTTCCTAGGGTAGATGCGGGAGACGGTGATAAGCTTTAAAGAGATGGTCTTGTTGCATAAAAAGAGAGAGAGAGCGACGGCCCGTTCTGCCCCTGTTCTCCCGGCCCGTTCTGCCCCCGTTCTCTTGGTGTCGGTTTCTCTTTTTCTTCATGTGACATGAGTAATCACTAGCGATATGAACATTCCCATATAAACATATATGGTGTTGTGCTTAAAAGAAATAAAATAGAAAAAGATATCAAAAAATTGTGCAAGAGAATTAATTTCTCAAATTAAATAAATATTATACCTTCCTCTTGTTCTGGATTTTGGTTTCCAGTTATCTTGAACTTGAAGCAAACATACGAAGTCCAATGCTCTGAGTTGTATGAAACATTTATTTTACCTGCTTGGTTTGGCACTTTGGCCTCTGCTTCTCTTTTCCCCTTGTGTATCCCACAAAGCTGGGAAACGGAGCTTCGGATACCAAGCTCTTCAGCACAGCCTCGCAATTCCCCGATTGACATCGCGGCTCTCCGTCCGCCGCCTTCAGAGACTGTCATATCATGTTTAGGGTGCACCTCCTGTAGTCTAGTGAATCTCCGCCATGTATTATTAACCCTAGTTAAGGCCTCGGGTAGTTATTCTCATCCCAATCCTTGAGAGCACCGTGATGGACGGCTTCACGGTGAGGCTCGCAACTCGCTGCCGCCCAGCGAGAGGGATTAGCGCAGCGGTGATTTGGGATGGAACGGAAGCCGCTTGTTTCGGCTCATGATAAGTTTTGAGATTGGGAAGCGATGGGCTGCCTTTTGATGTGGACGGCCCTGCTGTTTTTACTTGTTAATTTTACCAATTGAAGGATATCAATATTTGTTTCAATTGCAGCCGATGCCTTCAGCCTTGTGCTGTCTCTCTCTCCTATTGTGATACGTTATCACACTGGAAACTGGTTTGCCACAAGAAACATTTTTACCGCAAAGTCCGTGTTATGCAACTTCGTTTCAGCAGGAGTGTGGACCATCTATATGAAGATACAACTGTACTTCTCATCTGGGCACACAGGATTGGATGCACTAGTGGTAAATTGCATATCCTTGGTTCTCAGTGCAGCAGTGCTCATTTGCTACTTCATATATGGGAATGAATTTATCAAGGTAAATGAAGCTTTGTCTTGTGTTTTAGGCAGCTTTTTAGCATAATGTTTTGTTCTAAATTCGAACGTTGCTTCCATTACACAGTTTGCAGCTTGCCTACTAGCTTCAGCTGTGCTGGCTATAGGTTTCATTGTGCTCGTTGTTTTCTACCAATCCTCAAATCTCACCAGTGAGCAAATTGCATTTATGAATTGGCTCTCCAACATTACTGCCATATCTGGTATTGTGCTCTTCACTGTCCTAAGTTGTATGCCATTCTATGATCTGGTGAGTCGCAAAATTTCGCAGTACTTATAGGCATTGTTATCAGTGGAATGGTTACTAACCATCTGTGTCATACTTATTTCAGTATAAGATGTCCCGAGGCAGGAAAGATCACGAAAATGTCACACTGAATTGGCCTACTATGCTATGCACTTTACTGACTTGCTTCGTGAGCTTTTTATGGACGTTCTATGCATGGGTATTTCCAGCAGATACGCCGAACTATTTTATGGTAACGAGTGCTACTTTGCTCCAATGATAAATATTAAGTCAAACAGCATTTGAACTCACTATTTATGAACCATGTGAACATTAAATTATCCATCAGTTCAAAGGATAGTTATTAAACCTGAAAACAGAGGTGCATTGTGAAATTAGATAGGAGTACTTTGTACATCGCACCTCTGTGAGCAGTACTTATTTTGGATTGGGGACTTACTTTATAGTTCTTTCATCCCTTTGAAGCCCTAGAAATTAACAACCCAAGAAAAAAAAATAATATGCGGGTCATGTGAATGTGAGCATAAGTTACATTTTGAATTAAATTATCCATCAGTTCAAAGGATAGTTATTCCTGAAAACAGAGGTGCATTGTGAAGTTATATAGGAGTAACTCTGTAAATCGACCTCTCTAAGCAGTACTTATTTTGGATTGGGGACTTACTTTATAGTTCTGTCATCCCTTTGAAGCCCACAAATTAACAACCCAAGATAAAAAATAATATGCAGGAAATGCCTTGTAAGGCTGAAGAACTCCATAGTAATTATGCAGTGGAGTTAGAGTCAAAGGCTAAAACAAATAGCATTACAAGTTTGCTTAGCTAACATCTAAAATTGCTAAGGAGATCTAACTTGATGAAATAGATGAGCCTGAAAAGGAGTTTGGTAGCATAAGAAAACCATGTGGAATGAGCATAGTCCTATCATACTTCCATAGCCCAATTGGTTTTCCTTAATCCTTTTTTTCTGGAATGAAAGCTTTCATCTAACTAGCTTAGTACAAGTGCACTTTTTATTATCTTTGCACTCTTATAATTGTATCTTTCGCACTCTTATTAACTAGCTTAGTATCAGTGCACTTCTTATCAACTTGCTTAGTACCAATGCAGTTCTGTCCTCTTTCGCACTCTTATAATAGTATCTTTCACACTCTTATTAACTAGCTTAGTATCAGTGCACTTCTTATCAACTAGCTTAGTACCAATGCAGTTCTGTCCTCTTTCGCACTCTTATAATAGTATCTTTCATTTGGTATGGATATATCTCAATGCATCTTAACTTTTTAACTTCTTGGTATATCGAGTATCTCATATACTCTGAACCACGTGCTTGTATTGGCTGTCTTTCATTTTTGAAATCTGTTTGAGCACGCTTCTAGTTCTGCTAGGATCACTAACATTGCCATGTTTTTTTGTTTTCACAGATTGCTAATTTGATCGCAGCAGTACTTAGCTTCATTCAATGCTTCTGGCTAGGAGTGATTTGTTTGCATCATAGAAAGGTGGAAGGCCAGATCATGGATGTTGAGAGTCTTAGGATGAGCTTCTTAATGTTGTCAGAAACACTAAATAAGATGTCGGAGCTTGAAGCAAAAGATTCTTCCTGGAGCAGAGTTGGATTCTTCAAAGATTTGGCAGATCATGTGTCGAATGGAGCTTTGTCCCTCTCTCAGATAAAGTTGGCTTGTGAGAATGAAGTGAGTGAGTTAAATGCGAAAAAAGCATCTGCAGTTGATCTTGAAACCAATATCAAAGCTAGAGCCATGGTTGTTGCAAACGAGGCTAAATCCATTATAGAAGCCTCTGACGAGGCAGCCAATCGTGGTATTGCAGCTGCCACCAATGCTAGGTTGGAAACTCAGAGAAACACCGTATTGAAGGAGTTTACAGAAGCCAATGCTGCTCTCACGTCGAAGAGACTGCCTCCACTGCTTGCTACCGGACAAAGTCGAAATGAAGATCAGACAGAAGCTCCGATCCTTCCAGCTGCAACAAGTGCTCCAGGGGTAACAGATGCTCCAACGGAAACAGATGCTCCAACGGAAACAGATGCTTCAACAGCAACAAGTGCTCCAGGGGCAACAGATGCTCCAACGGAAACAGATGCTCCAGCGGCAACAAATGCTTCAACAGCAACAAGTGCTCCAGGGGTAACAGATGCTCCAACGGATACAGATGCTCCAGTGGCAACAAATGCTTCAACAACAAGTGCTCCAGGGGCAACAGATGCTTCACAAGCTAGGGAAGAATTGACATTGTCTGGAACTTTACAAAAAAACGCAATTAAAGCTGTGACTGTATCTACTTCACAGTCAGTGGAGGTGGCTATGGCCCATGCAACTCAGATTGATGCTAGTACTGCAATTGGTTCATATCAAGATTTGATTGCAGCGTGTGATACGAGCATCAGTGTCTTTCATAGCATCACGGCTATCACCAGAAAATAGCCGCTGCCCATGAAGAGCTCCCTAACCTTGAGAAAGTGGATGCGAAGACTTTGCAGGAGGCACGGATACAGGCTCTCATGACTGCTATCAAGAGTTGCTCGCCAAATCTCAAGTTTCTGGCTAGCAGACTACGGAACAACATTCAAATCATCAATGCTACAACAGGAATCCCAGCCCCAGTTCGTGAAGGACTACGTCAGGCATATGACAAGATGACTATTCTCAACATTGCAGCAGATTCTCTCTTCTTCTGGATAGGGTTCGAGAGAAAACTCAAGTGGTTCTTCTGCAGAGGACCAAACCAGCAGGCAAGAAACGGAGATGCAACATCGTAGAGCCTTCAGAGTTCTTGAGTAAGAGTGATATGCAAAGATGGATCTAGTGCTCCTGCGATTAGCTTCAGCAAGATTATTAATAACTTGAGAACTTTATGTTGTGAAATTTTTTTATCTGTAGTAGATTGGTACTAGTATCCCTCGACACTTTAGTCTTGTACTAACAGGGGCGGGCACTCATTTGTGTTGATTTGGTATTTGCTTTAGAACAATCTGTTCTTTGGATAAATCGATGTTGCTTGAGTCTCAATCCGAATTTAAATTACAAGGTGGAAAAATTCAAGCCTTGCTCACAGTTCCATGAAATTGCATGAAACTCAAATTATCGTGTAACTACATCCATACCATATTTCTTATCTTGATACATAGTTATCTGAAAGGAGGCATACACATGCTCACATAGGTGCTACCACATCCAGAGTTGCACACACGTACAGGAGACAACATACTTTGATGCTATTGGAGCTGTGGACCACAACAGGGTTCGCACCGTTCCATTAAAAAAAAACAGCGTTTGCACCTCAAACACGCGAAAGCCATATTGAGAATGAAAATTGGATCAGAGATGTGATGCCAAACATAGCCCTTCTATAAATATGTGCTGTTATGAGAGGTTCCTACATCTCCGTTGAGGAGCTAACAACGAGTCGGGTCTCTCAACCCTAATCCTCCCCAAGTGACCACCAAGGTCAAACTTGGTTTTCTTCTTCTTCTTGATTCCTTTCTTTTCGGAGGTGAACCACAACCTTCACAAACTTCCCAAGCCTCACCACAAACTTGGGAGCTCTAGGGTTGACACCTAGCCAATCTAGGACAACGAATCTCCAAGAGTAATAAGTGAAATCGAGATTGCTTACAAGGGAAAGATGTGCTCAAGGTTGGGGTGGTGCTCTCAAGCTTGGATTTGAAATGGAGACTCTCACAAATGGCCTTGGATCTCAAGGGGAGTGGAGAGAGGTGAGATGATGAGCTTGAGTGATAGGAGAGTTCAAAAAAGCACCGACAAGCCTCCGGACGAGATAGGGGAGGCTTTATATAGGAGTGGGTCAAAAAGAGTCGTTGCTAGGTTAAGATGGGGAATGACGGAACTTTCGTCACCCTCTCGCAATAGGCATAGCAAAGGTCGGAATGGAAGTTCCGTTTAGAATAGAACAGTTGTCAAAAACTCCCTAGATTCGATGGAACTTCTATCGGGTCATAGAAGATCGTCGGGACGGAACTTCCGTCGGAAAGTTCTTGGATGGACGGAACTTCCCCCCCCCCCCAAACGGAACTTTTCATTCCCGCTGTGGGAGCTAAGTTAAATTTTCTGTTGGACTTGGCTCTTTATGGCAATTTTGGTTTCCAAGATTTTGTAGGTTTCTTGAACGCATTCTTCCCTATATGTAAGATCGTTTCAACGAGTGTCGGCGGAGCCGGAAAATTCACGGCAACCGCGAAGTGGGACTCCATCCAAGAAAAGGAGGCCCTGAAACAGTTCAATGAGTTTGGCCAGGTATGTCCGATTCCTCATGTTGTCTCATAACCCACCAAAACCGCAATTTAAATTGCTTCTTATCTTGTCTTTCATTTTCCAAACTATGCTTGAAGAATTCCGAGGCCAAGACCGCTATTATTTGTCGCCTCGAGGAAGAGCTAAGCCAGATTCAACGAGTAGCTCATTGAGCTAGGGACTCGAACCGCCGGTTTGATGTCTCGTGAAGAAGACCTCCGTCGTCGAGAGAAAAACCTCGGCCACACAAATCAGATGATGGGAGATCGTCGAGCTTAACCAGCAGATTAAAGGTATGTTAAATTTTTCACTTCTATCTCTAATGATTCCAATTTTTCTACTTGCTCGGACCGGTCTGGAACTCATCTGCAGCCCTCGATAATCTGATCGAGGCACAAAATGAAATTGAGAAGACCCTTTTGGAAAAGGCGTTGTTCCAAGAACAAGCCCTACAACAAGGCAAAAAGCTAGAAGAAATGCAGGCCGCCCGTATTGGTGAACTATTGGAGGGTGATTTGATCGCTAAGGACAAAATCTTGCAGCAAACCCTTCGAGTCCATCAAAACGGTCGAAGAAGAAAATGCGCAATCGAAGAGCGAGCCGAGCAAGGCGTTAGAAGCAGCCAAACTTGCTCGATCTAAAAGAGACTTGGTCATCGGAAGAGCTCATGAGTCTTCCGTCCTGAAGGTCAAGGAAGATGAAATCTAACGCTTGCTGAGGAAAGAAGCTAAACTCTAGGAGTCCAACACCAATTACAAGGCCAAGTGCAGATTGCTAGATTTGTCCCACATGCGTAAGTCTTTTTTCCTTTTGTTATTCTCATAACCGGTCTTAAATACCGGTCCGTAATACCAACATCTCATACTTTATCTTTGCAGAACTCTCGACGGGCAGCAAAAGGGTCATTGATTATCTGAATGGGGTCGGACCCCTCAAGGTGATAATATGAACCTTGAGACTGCTCTATGGGACGCTCATCGACGCATCCGGGAACATTCAAGAACGGTTGCGAGTGTCGGAGGTGCTCAAATTGCGGCGACAATCCAGTCATGGACACCGGTTGAAGAGTATGACTTCAACTGTATCAAGATCGGAGCTTATCCGGATACTATCGAAGACCGGTTCAATGAGTTGAAGAATTCACTCATTAGAACCGTGACGAATCTTGTTAAAGACATACCGGTGGACCCAACTGGTGAGCCACGGAATCAAGATACGAGTCCTCCTAAAAACAGAAGCCACCGAAGCCTCAAGACAAGCCATTGAGGATGATTATGAAGACTTAGACTTTGACGCGCTCTTGACGGACTTAGAAGCAAGCGAAGACGAGCTGCTGACTCGCTGATCCACGAGACCGGTGACTCCGGCACTTCTAGCGGTCCAGCTCCGTAGTTTTAGGCTTATAGTTGTTCCTAGAAAAAATGTAACATATATGAATGTTCTTAATATAAATATTTTGGTCATGTATTCCAAGCTGTTGTTCCAGTTATTTTTCCAGGCATGACCGGTCTTTATATGTTTCTGCCTTTCCTTCATACGCGACTAAATCCCTATGCGTAAAACTGCAGCGGTCTAAAGTAATTCATATACGAAGAAAATTACTTAACTTTAATAACCTGTCATTCCAGTTTTAGAAAACTTAAATTTTTACATTCTAATTTAACCAATCAAGTCTATAACCAAGCAACGATGGTTAATTCAGCACAAACCAACAATGACATGACAGTTGGCTCTAATCAACACTTGGATATAGCTCATAGCGGTGGTCTACTTAACAAAATCGTGTTGTATAGAAAAAATGACCAGTCTTAAATCTCAGGATTACAAATTATCACTAACCACTCTCAAATAGCAGCTCCCTGGCTCGGTATATTAATGTAAAATTAAAATTTCGAGGCATAAAACACTACGCGAGATAGACAATACTTGATATATTTCACATTATCAAAAATCTATCATGAGCATAGTGGTACGTAAAAACATAATACAAAAAACTCAAGTATAAAAGCGATGTAGGTGATCAATATTCCATGAATTTGGAATTTCTTCCTCATCTTCGGTCACGAGCCTATATGCACCCGGTGTGGACACCGATTCAACAATGAATGGTCCTTCCCGGATCGGTGATAACTTGTGCTGATTTTGGTTGGATTGAATCTTCCTGAGCACTAAATCGCCCACTTGAAATTCCCACGGTCGAACATTGCGTTCATGATATCTCTGTAATCCTTGATGATACTTAGCCACTCGAATCGGTGCCTGGTCTCGTAGCTCTTCCACGAGCAATCAGCTCCATTTGACGCTAATCATCATACTTGCCTTCATCATAGCACCGAACTCGAGTAGAAACCATGTTTACTTCGGTAGGCATCATCGCCTCGATCCATTAAACGAGCGAAGAACACGGAGGATTTACCCGGGTTCGGGCCGCAAGAGATGCGTAATACCCTACGTCCTGCTTGTGTGTATTAGATGTTGTCTGTCCCTTACAAGAGAGTACCCCTCCTTTTATAGAGCAAGGAGGGGAGTACTGTACAAGTACCGGAGGGGTACCCGGATGCCGGTGGGGATCCGGTCCTTCCTTGGAAGGCGCGACAAGATCGTGACGAATCTGCTACGATCTTCTTTGCTGGATTTGGACTCCAAGCATCTTCTCTCCTATTGGTTCCGGGTGCTACTGGTCCTGTAGCAGCGTGGCTTCCCGAGACGCGGCGCATGGGGAAGGCGCGCGCACGTCTGTCGGGCGGCCTGCCGCCGCCGTAGGCACTCAAGTGCCGCATTAACTGCGGGTGGTTGGGGCGCCGGAGGAAGCTACCGGGAAGCTTACTCCCCAATGCTCCCGCGCCTCCGGCTTCGTGGGCCTCGTGGGCTTGTGGGCTTCGCAATCGTTATCTTCTTTCTCGGGTCGAAAGTGGCCCGCGCGCGTTAGAGGGACCCCCAATCCTCCTACACCGACACGGGGCAACAAAAAGAGCCGTTGGGCTCGATCTAGGTCGGACATTGTCCGACGGGTGTCGGATATTGTCCGGTAGAGATGGCAAAGACTACGGAGTCCGGTGGAAAAATCGACGGACATCGGATTTTGTCCGACAGGAGAAATACCGGATATTATCCGGTGGGCCGGACATTGTCCGGTGGGCGAGCTTGCGAGCTCCGGTGTCCGAGATAAAAATCCGGTGGATATAGGATTTTGTCCGGTATGTTTCCGCCGGATATTGTCCGACCTTCATCGGACATTGTCCGATGGTATCGTTAGACTTTGGATTTTTCAAGGAATAGTCCGAGGGTACCGGATTTTCCTGTACTCGGACATTGTCCGACGGGTACCGGACATTGTCCGGTAGATCGATACTTAGTGATTATTCTGCCTTGGCAGTGTTACGTGATCCGAGGGAAAAATCCGATGGCCTTAGTACATTGTCCGAAGGCTCTGAATCTGAGTTGATATTTTTGGATTTTGATAAAGAATTTTCACTTGGTTTCTCCGACACTTATTCTTGTGTGTCCCTCTTGATAGTACGGTGTTCCTATACTCAAGATTAAAAGAAAAAACTATTTGGTCTTCATCTTGAGTATTTCCTTTTCTTTTTCCAAAATATTCAATTTTGTTGGCTTTTCACATGACGTTTCTTTTAAACCTTGCTCTCATGTTCATCAATTGACGTTCACTGCGCACTTGCTCATTTGAAATATTAGTCCATTTTAATTGTATTGACGTCAATCACTCAAAACCATAATTAGGGTCCTAGATGCACTTTCAATCTCCCCCTTTTTGGTGATTGATGACAATACAACTAAATTTCACATATAAGGATAAAAGAGAGCAAGTGAAGAGAGAGCAAATAGATAGGAGCTCCCCCTAAATGTGTGCATGAATTGAATTCAAATTTGGCCTTTAAATACCAAATGCACATATTTGGGAGTTGAAACTGGAAGAGCTCCCCTATTTCCTTGCACATGGTCCACTTTGCATAAAAAAGAAGAAAAGCAACAACAAATGCATAAGGCATGTGTTCCACACAAATGCAACTAAAAGATTATGAAACCAACAATACACCATTCATCATCCATAAACATAGTTCAACATTTGGAAATAAACCGAGTCTTACAAGCACAAATATAAGCACACCATTACAATAGTTTTGAAACATGCTCTCACAAGTTCACGACATAAAAGAGAAGATACATGAGCATCCAATGCTCAAACTTGCTCGCTCTAAGGCTACTTCTCCCCCTTTGGCATCAAGACACCAAAAAGGGATAGTAGCAAGTAGTTCACTCGCTGTCCCACTCATCATCATCATCATCGTCATCGTCGTCGTCGTCCTCATCACCCGCCGTAGCAGCTAGGTCCTTCCCTTTTTCCTTGGCGGGAATCGACGAGTGTAGCGGGGAGAACGGGTGGCTGCCTCCTGAATCTCTTCTTCATCAGTCTCCTCCTCCTCCTCATCTTCTTCTTCATCTTCATCCTCGGCTATAGCAGCTGCTGAGGGAGCAGGTGCAGGCTCAAAAGAAGGAGTGGTAAAGCTAGGGCCCGCAGCATCCGAAGGAAAAGTCTGAAGATGGAAAGAAGCCAAAGTCCTGGGACTCATCTGGTGTGAAAGTGTCCCAAGGGTACTCAACCGGTGAGGGAACACGCTGCAGCTCGGGAGATGGAACTCGAGGAGTCTCGAGCGGGGAGATGGTCAAACATGATCTTACGTCGCTCACTCGGCACATTCTACCTCTTCTCAATGTTGTCCAAGCGGACATCAATCCTCTTGCAAATGGAGAAGAGTCCCTTGAGCATTTTGAACATCCCACTCTTCTTCTTCTTGGCTGCTGTATGACCATGAGCTCTCCGAGATGGAGCACGAGAAGGAGCATGAGTAGGAGCACGAGTAGGATGAGATTGAACTTCATCCGGTGAGGAAGGAGCACTAGGCTGAGCTAGAGGAGGAGGTGCCACAATGGTAGGAGCATAGGGTCTCGGACTTGAGTGCTCACTCTTCTTCACAAACTGCTTCTTGGTCACCTTCTCAATCATGAACATGATAAATGGAGCATACTGAGACAGCTCCTAGCAGGGATGATGGAAGCATGCCACATCTCCGAGTAGATGAAATCAAAAGGATTGAATTTGTCAAGACTGCTGATTATGTTTAGAAAATCCCTCTCATATGCGGGAATATGATCAGCATTGCCCCCTCTTGGAGGTAGGGTGATCCTCGAGAATCCTATGAAGCACATTGTAGAGAGGCTTCAACCCACTTGCATATCCTAGCTTGACGGTGGAGGGGTTAACATACATATGCTCCATCAGTTTTGGGTCAAGGGCATTGTGAGAATGGATGCGATACTCCTCATCATATGAATCTTTCAACCCTAGTAGTGTTGCAAACTTCACAAGGGAGCAGTGGTACCTTGCTCCGTCCGTCATCCACACAAGTCTGCTCCTTTCTTCATCAAAGTAAACTGTGGCATAAAGCCGACGGATGATCTCATCATTCCGAGTTATGAGCAAAGCCTGCTAGATCCTTGATCCCATGGTATTCAAATGCTTCGATGATTTCATCAAAGACCGGGTTTCTCCTAGAGGTCATGTACTGCCAATCAACATGTTGAACGGCCACAATTGGATTCTTCTTGTTTCGGTAAGCACTCATGTACCAATCAGCTTGGAAATGAGACCAAAACCGAGGATCAGCTGAATCTCGAGGGAGATCATACCAATTTGTCTCCCTTGCCACCCTTATGTCCTCTGAGCTGGCCTTCGGATAGTTCACCGGCTCCCTTTCCACACTTGTCATCATAAATGACGTCTCCAAGGGTGTGATCAATCTCGGTGGGTTCCTCGGGTTCCACTTGGGTCAACAATGTTCAAGGTAACCTTGCGGGGCTTCCTTTTCTTTCTAGCACTTCCCTCATCATCATTTGCAAACTTTGACCTTTTGTCGGCACAAGAACGACCCATCCTGTCAAATGATGGATTCAAGAGTCAATGGATAAGTGACGGAAGGAATTGTGAAGAAAATCAATAGCATCTTTGAGTTAGAGGAGAAGATGTGAAAAATTCTTTGTCTATCGGACAATGTCCGGTCCATGCCGGATAATATCCGAAGCACCGGATATTGTCAGACGGGCGCCGGATATTGTCCGGTACACTAGGATTCTTCATAACCTCTTCTCAAACGCATAGATCTACCGATAACTCCTAGCCATACTGCATACAAAGCATCTATAGCATCCTAGGAACATTTTTCACCAACTAGAATCGAAAGAAAACTTGGGAACCTATCACATTGTAAAAGTCAACCCTAACCCTAGGTGATAGAGAGAGGGGAGAGGTAAAAACCTTGAGGATTCGAGGAGAATCGGAGTTTATCGGACGAATGAAGACCTTTTCCTCCAAAACTATCCCTTTTGATCGGAGGAGGAGGGAGATCGCCGGAGGGGAATCCTTGGCCGCCGGTTTGGGAGGAGATAGGTTGTGGAGGTGATAAAAGAGGAGATGGGGACGAAGGGGTAAGTTTTCCACGGTTAAAGGGTGAAAAAACGACCCATCGGACATTGTCCAGACGGGCACCGGACAATGTCCGGTACTGAGCGATATCGGACATTATCCGGAGCCACCGGATTTTGTCCGATACTGAGCGATTTGGACGTTGAATGAGACAGAATCAAGTTGAAGCTTCTCTCTTCCCCTCTAAACACTCGAACTTACTTGTGAGCATGTAATAATTTTTAAAAAGTTTCAATGGATGTAATTAGCCACAAATAATCACTCCAACAATAATCACATCCATATCCACATGATCTAAGGATCAAGAACCAAATGTTTTGAAAATCAAAAAATATATATAAGATTTTTCGAAGAATTTTGTTTTCAAAGGCAATTACACTACATCACAACAAATGTACATGTCTTCAAGCCACATTACTAGAATCAAGGATATTTAGCTCACTTCTCAAGTAGCAAAAACGGCTTTCATCTAGTGGCTTGGTGAAAATATCGGCCAATTGTTCATCGGTTCTCACGTGACTCACTTCAATATCCCCTTTGATAGAATGATCTCTCAAGAAGTGATGTCGAATATCTATATGCTTTATACGCGAGTGCTCAACGGGGTTATATGCTAGCTTTATGGCACTCTCGTTGTCACATAGGAGTGGAATACGATTCAACTTGTAACCATAGTCCCTTAAAGTTTGTCGCATCCATAATAGTTGTGCACAACAACTACCGGCTGCCACATACTCCGCTTTGGCTGTGAAAAGAGCAACGGAGTTTTGTTTCCTGGATGACCATGATACTAGGGACCTACCCAAGAATTGGCATGTTCCGGAGGTACTCTTCCTATCTACCTTGTCCCCGGCATAATCCGCATCGGAATAGCCTATAAGGTTGAACTTCGAACCCTTGGGGTACCAAAGTCCTAGGTTGGGTGTGTGCACTAAATATCTCAAGATTCTTTTAACGGCCACCATGTGGCACTCCATAGGAGCGGCTTGAAAACGTGCACACATACACACACTAAGCATGATATCGGGCCTAGATGCACAAAGGTAAAGCAAAGAGCCGATCATAGAGCGAAAAACCTTTTGATCAAGCTGGCTTGTCTTTCTTGGTGAGGTCGAGATGGCCGTTCGTTGCCATGGGCGTCTTGGCGGGCTTTGCCTTATCCATGTCAAACTTCTTGTGTGTCCCTCTTGATAGTACGGTATTCCTATACTCAAGATTAAAAGAAAAAACTATTTGGTCTTCATCTTGAGTATTTTCTTTTCTTTTTCTAAGATATTCAATTTTGTTGACTTTTCACATGACGTTTCTTTTAAACCTTGCTCTCATATTCATCAATTGACGTTCACTGCGCACTTGCTCATTTGAAATATTAGTCCATTTTAATTGTATTGACGTCAATCACTCAAAACCATAATTAGGGCCCTAGATGCACTTTCGAGGTTGCCATGGTCTTGCTTCGCCTTTTTCTCTTTATTCCCACGTAGATTCATGACGTTGGATTCGCTAGTTGCGTAATCATCTGCTATCTTGATGCATTATAACGTCGTCAATGTGAGGTTTCGGTTGCGCCGACCGATCTTATGGACCAGGGCTTGACTCCGGATGCCGGCTTGGAACGCGACAATCACTTTCTAATCGGGAACATTGGGCATTTAGGCTTTCTTGTTGCGAGAACCGCCGATGTAATCTGTAAGCGACTCATCGGGCTTACGTCCGATTCTATTGAGGTCGAAGAAGTTTCCTGGCTTTTGACGAGGTTGCCGAAAATTCTCAACGAATTTTCTGGTTAGATCGCCCCAAGATGAAATAGATTCCTTGCGAAGAGAATGTAACCACAAACGACCAGCCTGCTACGGGCACATGGAAAGATAATTAGCCATAACAAAATATCACCCCCTACAAACCGGATGGCGGCCGTATACAAGCGAAGCCATTATGCAGGAGGGGTCTTGCCATCATACTTGTCAATGTCCCCAGGTTTGAAGCCCTTGGGATACTTGCAAATACGTAAATCCCGCGTAAATGCTTTGGGATGCTAGAATACTCGTCGTCCTCGAAGCTGGTCAAAACCGGAGACGGTGAGCTATGACTGCAATGTCGATAATTGCGGTCATGGTCATCTTCCGAACCATCACTATGGCAGTGATTCCTCCGCCCGGCGTTTGGACTTGGCAGGCGATGATTGTTCGTACTGTGGTGGAGGCGGTGGTGGTGACAACGACGACGGTGGAGCTTGCTCTGTCATTGTTGAGACTTTTACCTCTATGCCATCGGAAAGTTTCTTCGCACCTGTGTGCCATCAACTCAATTTCTTTTACCTATAGACCATTACGTTAGGTTTTCACCATTTGTTAGCCACGACATGTGGGACCGGACAAAGGAAATGATGAAAATGCCCTTATGGCCAAAATACTACGAAATGTTCTTCCGGTTCCAACCCGACACCACGAGCATGCCTCTTCTTGCTCATTTCTCTGTCCGAGCAGCAGCGGCCGATTGGCGGCGGACCAGGTGGCAGCATCGGGTGGATTCCTGCAAGGAGGCGGCGGTAGGCGGGTTTCGACGGGGAGGCGGTGGCGGGAGGAGCCGATTCCACGGGAGGCGGGCCGGCGTGGCTAGGGTTGGGGCCGCGGCGGCGGATTCATCGGCGAGCGGGTTCCGCGGGGAGGCGAGCGGCGCTCAACTAGAGGCGCGCGGCGGCTGGAGGCGGGATGCGGGCGGCTAGAGGCGCGCGACGGTCGGTAGTGTCCGCTCGCAACTAGTGGCGTGTGGCGGTCGGCGAGGCCCGCGCGGCTGGTGGCGAGCGGCGGTCGGCGAGCCCGCGCGGCTGGTGCTAGGGGCCGGACCAAGTAGGCATCGGGGTCGGACCAATGTCATTCGGTGGGCAACAACGGCCGTGACGGTTCTGTCGTGAACAAAGGTATGGACGACCGACTAAATTGGCTTCCGAACGGGTGAGTGACTCAATTCCATCGTTGATTGTGTGATTGTGTGACTCGGTTTCATTCTTGAAAGTGCGCTTGTGCTCTTTGTTCATCCGTACGATGGACCCAAACACTAGCTTCAACTTAGAAAATATGGATTATTGCTCCAAATTGTCGTTTTCGGTGGTTTATGTTGGACAAAGTCGTTGATGCCGATGTCACTAACATCGGAGACCTGGTTGTTGGTATTGTGGACAAGTACCCTTGTGGCTACGGTGATATAGTTAGACTGTTTTATTTCTGTATGGATAGTAAGGTGAACATTGAAGTCTGCTATGAGCAAGATTTGATTGAAATGTTTGCAACACATAAGGCTATAAAGTGTTGTTTGTTGACTCTTTCATATCATAGCCCTAGTGTTAAGCCCCCTAAGATTCCTGATTGGGATTTTAGCACTACCCCTTCTATCCAACCCTCAATGACTTCTTCAACCCCCTTAGCAGAACCAATCCATACCACACACACTGAACTTGATGAAATTGAATGCCTAGTTAACACAATCCCGATGAATGAGCATGTGGGTGTTGATGAGGAAGGGTTGTATATTGATGTACCCCTTCCAAATCCTCGGTGTGAAATTGGCAGTAAACAAAGGCAATATGATGGTGAATCTCTATCCGATGAAGAAACTAAAATAGATGAAGATGACATCATTAAATATAGAGAGCGTGAACAAATGCACGATGTTGATTTTGACAAGAAGGACCGTCCTGAGACAGTTGGGACTGTGTACTCAAATATGGATGCTTTTAAGATTGCTTTAGTATCTCATGCTTGTCAAACATGAGTTCAACTATGACATTGAAAAGAGTGATACGGGGAGGTATACGGTGAACTGCACATTCAAGAGTGAGGGCTGCAAGTGTTCATGCAAAAACTTTAAAGGATGGTGTCACGGTTAAGGTAATTTGTTAGAAAATGTGTTTATCTTATTTGTTTAAATATAATATATGTAGGGGTAACACAGTTTTGGGTGTGTGAGAAAGTGGTTGATTGGCTTAAGGATGATGGTACGCTGGGTACCACGGAAGCGCAAAGGAGGTTGAAGGATGAGCACAAATTTGTTGTGCCCTACGGGAGAGTATACAAAGGTAAAAATCTTGCCATGGATCAACTTTATGGACCTTAGGGTAAAAGTTTTGATAGATTGTTTAGATTGAAGGCTCGGTTAGAGCAAACTAGTCCTAAGTCATTTTTTGTCATTGATCACCACGCCATAAACAGTAAAATAAGGTTTAATAGATTATTCTTTGCGTTGAAACCATGTATTGATGGTTTCCTTATAGGCTGCGAGACCATATCTTGATAGAACCTTTTTAACTGGAAGGTTCGGGGGACAATTGTAACATCTCGCCACTCCGGGCCGGGACCACTTACACCTGGTATCTTAATAGGTCCTCAAGACTTCTCTCACGAGATCAACACTAGTCTTTTCTGCTCACTTGTGTCCTCACTGGTGCACATCCGAGAAAGACTTTCCCGTCGGTCATCCATCGCTAAATTGCTCTAGGCCAACCACGCTTAACTTGAGAGTTCTTTAGAGATGAGCTTCCGAAAAAGAAGTTGCAACTTGTTGACATGAGTATTCTATCAATTATATTAAGCCCTGGGCCAGGATGTTACACACTCACCCCTTAGAAGGCCGACGTCCTCGTGAGTCAAACCCGAGCCAGGAACTTCCTCTCTTGGCCACGTCCATGTATCCACTATGAATGTGTCGCCAATTTGGTTAAACGTGATGCGTGACTATGGCTAAATGTGATGTCCGACTATGGTTAAATTTTGTGTTGTGGTTAAATGTTAATTAAAATAATTTTGTCTCACTATGGTTAAATATTGAGCGCTCTTAAATGTTGGTGAAAATAATTGTCGGGCTATTATGTTTATTATATTCTTGTTGGTAATAGAGTGGCTTGTGGGTAAAATATAAGAGAACTTTGACTGCCGTGAAATTTGAAAGGGAGTGGTATATGGGAAAAATGCAATTTTGTCTTGCTTCCCTAGTAAAAGGGCACATTTGTCTTTCCACACCTCTGTTAGTCACTCGTTATCATGAAAAACTAACGAGTGGCTTGTGGGTAAAAAAAACTTTGGGTCGATGGCACACACGTGCGAAGAAACTTACCGACGACACATAGGTAAAGGCCATCTTTTTCAATCACATACTGGTAAAAGTCCCATCATTGTTGCCCCGTCCAAGTTCTTTGTCTCGGTTGTCACGGTCCCGTCCCCGACATTCTCCGTCCCTCCGTCCTACATCACGTCTATTACGATCATAATAACGATCATCACGCCGATCATAAAGGTCATCTCTTCTTGACCGATCATTATGTCGTGCGATACGGTTATCCCGACCGCGATTATCGTTTTCCTGCCGATTGCCGGCCGACGCCGGTGCTTGGAGCTGCCTGCCTAGTACCGGTCGACCGAGTTGCCAACGACGGTGGCGACAGCGGCACGAGAGCTCCTGGGCGATCATCAACATGACCGGTCCGACGGCATTCATCTTCTTCTCGCCTCCGCAACTCTTCAATCCACTCTACGTGACGATCAATCAATCCATTCCTAGCATCACGGTTCCCGTTGATTGGGCCTCGTAAGTCTAGATCTAATGCACGTCCATTTGCATCTGCAATTGGAGTTTGCTCGTTCCTGGCTCTTCCGCGGATGAAGCTTCTTCGGAGCGGATTCTTCCATACTGGCCCGACCGCGATTGTGACCGGCTAGAAGATTCTCCTCGCTCAAGCTCATTGGTCTACAAAGCAGCCGCATCGACAAGACTCAAAGGACGCTTTAATCTAGGCGTCCGATTGAACACTTCCTTCGAGATTGTCTCCGGGATATGCTTAACTCCCACAATGTTGTGGAGCGGTGACGTGAGGACCCGTTCACCATTCAATTCAGCTTCCAGGGCATCCATGTTAAGGGCCCTGCTTGATTGACCACGATTTTTTACACGGCGTTTCTCGTAGTTGTTGTATGAAGGTCGGTTTTCCGACGCATCGGCAGCCTAAACTCTTGGTGTTTCGGTCGTGAGCGCTCCATAAACAGGTGTTTCACCCCCTAAGGCTCCGGCTTGGCTGGTTCCCGGAGCATCCGCATGTAGATTGTTGATTGGGGCAGCAAGCGGTGGGCGTAAATCTTCGGCGTCCTCTGCGTCATCATCGGCCTCCTTGTGTTGCCGCTGTTCTTCGGCCGGTTGAGCCCTTCTCGCTGCCTCGGTGGTAGCTTCCTTAGGTGTACGTTCCTCAAGGATTGTCCCAGTCATGAAAACATGAAAAAAGGTTTGAGGACCTTCCTCAAAGTTGCTTTCGAGTTCGGAAGAACCGTTTAATGCTACGAGTCGGGTAGAGGTCAAGATCTTGGCCTGATTGGCCGGACCGAAGATCTCCACCGGTCCGATTGATCGCGCCGAGCTGCGTCGGACTTGTTTGAATCCGAAGAAGAGATCAAGATCATATATGGTGATCGCGCTTCAACAGCAGCGGCCGGACTACGAGCAGGATTCATCGGCTAAAGCTTTCCGACGAAATCAGCCTCGAAGTCCACGGACCCGAAGCAGATTGTGAAGCCGGGTGCGAAGTCGACGTCGAACGAAGAAGCCATCGAACTCGGCGAAAAACTCGCCGGGACCCCTTCTGGCACGCCAAATGTCGAGTCTTAATCTCGGCGCTAGTACTATCCGATCCCTCACGAGCATGGAATTCGATCGTATAACACACAAGAACACACAAGAACACGAGATTTTAGACAGGTTTAGACCTCTCAATCGAGAGTAATACCCTACGTCTGTATGATGTGTATAGTCTTTAGCAGATTGCTAATTGCTAGTTGTCCTGATTGTTTTCGAGGGGTCCCTGCTCCGCCTTATATATCCGAAGAAGCAAGGTTATGTTGACGCCGGTTTTTGACCAAGGGACCCATTGTCGGTGACTATAGGTCAAAAGAGGGCCGGTGGGCGGAAGGCCGACGGCCGCTTGGGCGAGTAAAGGCGCGTCCCTCCCGGGAATCGTGCGCGGACGCCAACGAGAAGAGCATAACATTAATGGGCCTGGCCCACGTCGTAAAATTAGGAATAATAGTTTAATTTTAGGAAAAGATCCTAGCCAGTTAGGAAATCGGCCGGAGAGGGTCCGAGTAGGATTCTTTGTGCCGAGTATAAATACATACTCGGATGTAACATGTAAACTCGATTCACATCAAATACAACTTTCGGCGCATCGCCAAACCCTAATTTTCTGTCAAGTCTTTACTTGTTTTCGCGCGGGGATCTTCGGGGCTCCGGTCGACAACAAGTTGGCTTGACAAAGTAATTATGTTGTCTAGTTCTCGGCGCATTGTTCGTAATTAGATGGCTTAATTGCTAGTTATCCGGCGACTAGATCTGTTCTTGATCGGCGTAGTGAGTATCGGCCGAGATGAGTCAAGTTGACCTGGTCCGGGCTCGTGGTGGAGGTAGTTTGACTTGTCCTGCCTCCCCGTTCCAGCCTTTGTTCCCAACGTCGATTGGTTCGAGATCTGGTCGTTCGAGTCACGATAGCCACTATGAGAATTCTTTTACATCTTGGCCGATTCGACTGTGCGGACTCGGTTGACGTGTCCTGTGTTTGCCTTTGCGATAGTTGACTTGTCCTAGGCGCATGCAGCCGATTGGCTAGGGTGTAGATTTACTTTCATAGTTAAGGCGTTTATGATTGTGCTTGTCCTGAATCGGCCGGGCGTGCGCGGCCGTTAGACCTGGTCCGATCGCGTGCCATCGGTTGACTTGTCTGTTGGAGCGGTCGGTCGATTTGGGATCTGCGTGATTGTATTTGTCTTACTTGTTCTTTCGGAGTGTTTAGCCGATTGCTTATCACGTTCATTAGCTGTTTTATGTTTAATTAGTGCCAAATCTGTTAAAGCTGCTTTTGAATCCGAGTTATTAGTATGATTTTATTGATCATCATCATACATTTAGATAGATCTAAATAATTCACTACTATAATCAATGGCAGAATTGGCCGGATACCCGATCGGCCGATTCACGGATCTGATTGATGATTAAACCATCTTCTTGCTATCAAACGAATTACATCCTATTAATAATTACCTTGTTTACATTTCATTCGATAATGCATCCCTGCAAAGTCTTAATGATTTGATCGCTTACCGACGAAATCGGCTGCTAGCCACCGATTGCATGTTATAGCGTCGGCCGATTCCGTATCGTTCGTATCACGGTTCGTTCGCCGGCATTTAATACATAAATGGATGGGCCGTGCTTGTTCCCTTGTCGATGGCCGATTCTGTTTATCTTACGCCATAATCGGCCATGACTGCACATCGGTCTATACGGGCCGATGACCCGGAATTTTACACCTTTTATTGTCTTTGTTGGTTTGCAGGAAAACCATCCGGCACGCACCAGCGCACACGAACATCGGCGAGCTGAGCCGGTCCGTTGGGAGCACGAGGACTCTGCGTCGGCCGGGGTTTCGGTGGACTCTCCGGACAACGGTGTGTCGACGACTTTTGACGTCAACACACTTTTTGGCACGCCCAGTGGGACAGAAGCAACCAAGATCAAGATGTCATACATACGAGTCTGTCGGGGAGGACGGAACACCAATGGTCGATGCTGAGAATCGGCCGATTTTGGTTCCGGTTCCTCTCGGGACGGATGGCAAAGGGCATGGAGAAGTTTCGATGATAACGGGGTTTCGGCACTGGGGAAAGATGACGACAGAACAAAAGCTGCAGTACCAAGAATACCTGGCGAAGCAATGAAAAAGTACTTTCAAGCCACTGACGGTGACACGTGGCGAGTGGCCACAAAAGGAGACTTCCCTCGGATTACTGCATCCGGAAGAACTAGACCAAATCAAAGCCCGAGAGACTGCCGGATGCCAACCAACTCGGTGATATGGTCAACTCGTCCGTTCATCGAGGCCCTAATCAATCAATCGGGCGTGTTGACCAACACCATCGGGAATTTGATCAAGGACACAATTGATGGCGAGGCTGTTCATCGAAGGGTATTCCGGACCTGCATACACTCGGCCTTTCGGCACTCCTGTACGGTCGAATCGGGGAATTAGCCTCCGAGTACCACACCGCGAGCGGGGTTTCAGCCCTGTACGGCATGCCACCTCACCTATGGCTTGGCAAGGACAATGCAAATGCAAGTACCGGTGCAACCCAGCCAGGCAAAGAGGATGACGATCGCCCCAAGAAGTCGGTAACGGAAGAAGGCGACAGACAAGATGTACAACAGCCGACTTCCGAGTTGGGGGCAGCAACCAATGTGGCAGCGGTCCCACGGATGGCACACCAGCCCAATTTCTTCTACGTACCAAATACCGGCCCGAGTAGAATTGAGAACTCACCCACTATAGTACGGCCGATATCCGGTATTCCACGACCAACTGCATCGGTCGGGGACGAGGATTCATGACTGGACGGCCGATCCAAACGGCCATGAATTATGGAATCGCCTCACGGACACCGTTCCCGGCTAATGGCACTAGGATTTCCGGGAACGGCCGGTTGATACACCCGGCGGGGACAACCCAACACCGCTTATATGACGGGGACCGGATCAGCAAGCTGCTGGACCCAATGATATGAATAGCCTCATGGCTAAGATCGCTGATATGATGAAAGATCGGTTCGATTCGAAGCCTAAAGAGAAGAGTGCATTGTATCGGCGACCTTACCACGATTGGATGGATTCCGTGGCTCTACCCAATAAGTATAAAATTCCTGAGTTTTCCAAGTTTTCTGGGCAAGATAACACATCAACTATGGAGCACATCAGCCGATATGACACACAGCTTGGTGAGGCGTCTACTCGAGGAGGCTTTGCGGGTTCGGCTATTCCCACTTGTCATTGTCCGGATCGGCCTTTTCATGGTTTGCTTCACTGTCGCCTGGTTCTATTCAGAGTTGGGCCGATCTGGAGAAAAGGTTTCACTCGTATTTCTTCACGGGCATTACCGAGCTTAGTTTGTCCGATTTAATGGCGGTGAAACAGAAAGCTGGGAATCGGTGGCTGATTATATACGAGAGGTTCGGGACTCGAGGGGACGATGCTACAACCTGAACCTGACAGAGCAACGATTGGCCGAAATTGCTTATGCGGGGCTATTCCCCAACATCAAAGAAAAATTTACCCCACATGAGTTTGATGGGCTGGCACAGCTGACCCGCGAGGCGATCGGCCAGGAAGAGAATCTCCGACTCACCGAGGAATCGGCGGTATCGGGTAGCTTATGCTGATTTCGACGAGTGAGGATGATGAAGAGGGACTTAATGCGGTTGAGTGGACTAATAACAAACGGCCGATATTTTCTCCACATGTCAATCCTAAGGAGAGAAAATATGATTTTGATTTATCCAAGGCCGACGAGATATTTGATCAGCTGCTGCGGGAAAAGAAAATCCAGCTTTCCCCTCATCACAAAATTCCTACGCCGGAGGAATTGAAGAAAATGGCTAAGTGGTGCAAGTGGCATGGAAATTCACATCATAACACCGTTGATTGTTATGCTATGAGAGATGAAATCCGGAAGGCGGTTGACGAGTGGGGTATTGCGAGCAGCTGATGTAAAGAAGAAGATGAAAGTTGATGGGCACCCCTTCCCGGCTAATACGATGTACATCAATACCATCGGCGGTGAATCAGCTGGTTTCATACGCCGATATGAGAGGAAGAGAGAAAGGGAAGAAAGAGATCGGATGGCACATGAACAGGAATCTATCGGTCAAAGTCAGCGAGTACGAGCAAGGCGTGATCCGCCGAGAAGATTTTGACCCACACTCGGGATTGTCCTTTCTTTCGATCTGCTGGAACCAAAACATGAAGCTTCCATCTATCGAGAACTGTCCGAGTGCACTGGCCGGAAAGAGTATCGTGATGGCGGGTCATCAAGTTACCGGGGACGGCCGATTGGTCGCAACTACGAATCACAACAATCGGCCCCCGGAAGAGCAATCGGCTATGATCACGAGATATGATGAACGAAGATACGTAGTGCCAAAGAGAACTTCCGTTCACGATCGGCTGGGGCCAATCAATGATGACGAAGGGTTTGATTACCAATACCATGAAGATTCGAGAGGTGATCAAACCGAGAACGAAGGACAGTGGTGCCCCGGTGGTTTGCTCGGCAAAACCCAAAAGAGAAGGCTCCAAAGAATGCGTTGTCGAGAAATCAAGGGTGAACGGCATCATAGAGATGACCAAGATGATGAGCCCAAGCCCAAGAAGGAATGGAGGCCGAAAGTGCGGTCTCGGGTGGTCCATGCTTGAAGCCGCGGTGAATATGATGTCCCCGATGCTCGGGATTGTCGGATCGGCCGATGAAAATTCGGTTGAAGAAGAACCGGTTGGGGAGACTTCGAGAGATTCTTTGGACGCCGGAATCGGCGGTATTTGATAAGCCGATCAACTCCGATCATTTGCATCTCAAGGCATTGTATATTAGCGGCTACGCCAACGGGTCGCCGATGAGGAAAATGTTGGTCGACGGAGGAGCAGCGGTTAATGTCATGCCGATTACCACGTACCGCAAGCTTGGGAAGACGCCGGAAGAAATGATGAGGGCTAATCTGACGCTCAAGGATTACAGCGGGAGAAGCCAAGATGTGCGTGGGGCCGCAATAATGGAGATCATCGTGGGCAGCAAAACCATACCCACCACTTTTTTCATCATCGACGGGAAAGGTGCATACACAACTTTGTTGGGGAGAGACTGGATTCATGCCAATTGTTGCATCCCATCAACCATGCACCGGTGTTTGATTCAATGGGTCGGCAACAAGGTCGAAATCGTGCGGGCCGATAAGTCCGTAACCATTGCAACCGCCGATTTCGAGTTTGCCGGTCCGGAGAGCTTGCCTTGTTTATCGGACACATATTGGGATGCGGAGGCCATAAACATCACAGACGACGGAGTTATTGTGACCGGGGGTCGGGTACCCCGGCTGCTCTGATGGGCCCCACGGGAGAATTGACGGATAATCGGCCGATCGATACGCGCACGAGAGGATATGATGAGTCAGCCGATTAACGAACCAGAAGACGGGAAGTTAGGGCACGGTTTTGTGTCGGCCGACGAGTTAGAAGAGGTAGATATAGGGGATGGAGACAAGCCTCGGCCGACATATATTAGCAAGAAATTATGTGAAGAAGTAAGAGATGAATTAGTGGCCTTATTGGAAGAATTTAAAGATTGTTTTGCTTGGGATTATAGCGAGATGCCTGGACTCGGCCGATCGATCGTTGAACATCGGTTGCCCACCAAACCCGGATATCGGCCATATAAGCGGGGGCTCGGAAAATTGACCCTAGGTATTATGAAGCCGTCAAAGAAGAGATTATCGAGATTATATGAAGCCGGCTTCATTAGGCCATGCCGATATGCGGAGTGGGTTTCCGATATTGTGCCGGTGGAAAAGAAAAATGGAAAGATGCGGGTCGCATTGACTTGAGAAATTTGAATAAGGCAACCCCGAAAGATGAGTACCCAATGCCAAACGCCGATTTGTTAGTTGATGCAGCCGCCGGCAACAAAATTTTGAGCTTTATGGATGGAAATGCTGGGTACAATCAGATTTTTATGGCCGAAGAGGATATACCGAAGACAGCGTTCGAGTGCCCTGGAGCGTTGGGACTATATGAGTGGGTTGTCATGACCTTCGGGCTAAAAAATGCTGGTGCTACATATCGGAGAGCCATGAATTTTATATATCACGATTTGATCGGCCGATTGGTGGAAATTTATATTGATGATGTCATGGTGAAATCAAAATCGGTTGGAAGTCATGTGGCTGATCTCGGAGAAGTGTTGAAGAGAACAAGACAATACGGCTTGAAGATGAACCCGCTCAAGTGTGCGTTTGGTGTCTCGAGCTGGGCAATTTCTGGGGTTTATTGTGCATGAAAAGGGAATTGAAGTCGGCCCTAAGAGTATTGATTCTATCCGAAAGCTGGAACCGCCGACGAACAAGACGAAGCTCCGAGTCCACGATCGGCAAGATAAATTTTATTAGGCGATTTATCTCAAACTTGTCCGGTCGACTTGATGTATTTACGCCATTATTAAAGCTCAAGGCCAATCAAGAATTTCGGTGGGAGCCGATCCATCAAAAGGCTTTAGAAGATATCAAGAAGTATTTGGTATCCCCACCGGTGATGGTTCCGCCAAAGTCGGGCACACCCTTTAAGTTATATTTATCGACCGATGATAGGTGCATCGGCTCGGCGTTGACTCAAGAACGAGGAGGGAAAAGAGCGGGTTATATTTTATCTCGGCCGCAAATTGATTGATGCAGAAACACGGTATCCGGAGGTGGAAAGGTTATGTCTCTGTCTGTTTTTTTCATGTACGAAACTAAGGCATTATCCGTTAGCCGAAGAGTGCACTGTGGTTTGCCAGGCCGATGTCGTAAAATATATGCTATCGGCCCGGTTCCCAAAGGCCGGTTGGGCAAATGGATGTTGGCAATTGCGGAATTTGATCTAGGCTATGAATCGGCCAAAGCGGTAAAAGCACAAGTATTGGCTGATTTAATAGTGCAGCACGGTGAGCACTCGGCCGGATACGTTGAACCGAGTGCCATGGACGGTATTCTTTTATGGTTCAATTTCCAAGGAAGGAAGTGGAATCGGCTTGGTTGTTGTGTCGCCTCGGGGGCAATACGTGGATACTCTATTACGAGTAGAGGCGCACACCAACAACCAAGTCGAATATGAGGCGATATTAAAAGGACTCGGAGTTACTCATCGATGCCGGGGCTGATTTTGTGGAAATTTTCGGCGATTCCTTATTGGTCGTGAGTCAACTGGCCGATGAGTATGAGTGTAAAGATGAAATATTGTTACGATATCATAGAAAGTGCCGAAGTTAATGAAAAGGTTCAAGTGTGTTAAAATCAGCCATATACCAAGAGAGCAGAACTTGAAGCAAATAACTTGGCTCAGCTAGCATCCGGATATCGGCTCGCCGAAAGCAACTTAGAGATAGCTGATATTGAAGAAGCCGATTGGCGTACGGAAATTCGAAATTTTTGAGCAATCCATCCCAACCTACAGATAAGAAGATAAGATATAAAGCCTTGAAGTATGTTACGTTGGACGATCAATTATTTTTCAAGACAATCGATGGGGTGCTTCTCAAGTGTATTGATGATACCGAGGCCAAAGTGGTAATGAGCGAAGTACATGATGGGATTTGCGGAACGCATCAATCGGCCCATAAAATGAAGTGGCTGCTAAGGCGAGCTGGTTATTACTGGCCGACAATGTTGGCTGATTGTTTTAAATATTATAAAAGTTGCCAAGATTGCCGAAATTCGGGCCTATACGAGAGGCGCTCGCGTCGGCTATGAATCCAATAATCAAACCTTGGCCGTTCGGAGGCTGGGCCATGGATATGATCGGCCGGATAAATCCAGCATCAAGCAAAGGACATCAATACATATTGGTAGCTACAGATTATTTCACGAAGTGGGTTGAAGCGGCGCCCTATCGTAAAGTTTCGACGGCTGACGTGATAACGTTTGTTAAAGAGCATATCATTTATAGATTTGGGATTCCAGAAACAATCACGACGAGATCAAGGATCAGTATTTACGTCGGACGAATTTCAATCTTTTGCTTGGGGAGATGGGGATTAAGTTGATTAATTCGTCGCCGTATTATGCCCAAGCCAATGGCCAAGTCGAAGCGGCAAATAAGAGTCCGATCAAGTTGATCAAGCGGAAAATACAGGAGTATCCTCGTAAATGGCACATGAAATTGATGGACGCTTTGTGGGTTTATCGTATGTCACGGCATGGGGCCATGCAAGTCGCGCCAGTATCAGCTTGTATATGGGCACGAAGCCGTACTTGCCATGGGAGACAGCTATCGGCTCTAGAAGGATTGAATTGCAACAAAAGCTTTCGGCCGATCAGTACCACGGATTGATGATGGATGAATTAGAAGATGTGGTACAAAATCGGCTGGATGCATTGGAAAAAATAGAGCGAGAATAAGGCAAGGGTTGCCCGCCATTATGATAAGAAGGTTGTGCGAAACAGTTTAAAGAGGGCGATTTGGTTTGGAAGCTTAGGATGCCGATCGGTGTGAAAGACAATCGATTTGGTAAATGATCGCCTAATTGGGAAGGACCCTATTTGATTAGCCGATCGGCACCGGTAACGCATATATTTTGAAAGAGTTAGCGAGGAGAAGAATTCGGCCGAGCACTTAATGGGAAGTATTTGAAGCGAGTATTATCCTAGTATTTGGATTAACTCATAGTGTTCGGCCTAAAAGAGACTACAGCCGATGTCGATGCACATCGCCTTGAGACGGCCGATACTGAGAGTATCGCCCTTAGCCAAAAAATATTAAAGAAAAACATAGAAGTCACCGATAAATTAGCCGATGTTTTAAACATCGTCTTCGGATGGCCGATATGATTGTATATCGCCCTTAGTGCAAAAAATATTTATAACAAATTTTTGTTCAAGGTCCTATTACACCTAAGCATAATCGACGGCCTCGGCACGAGACAAGAAGTCTTGGACGGCGAGATAGTGCACGGGCCAGCATGGAGTCGAGTTTGGCCATGACCAACGAGGTCATCCTCGATGGGGCCGACATCGGCGTGCGTGTTGACGGTCGTTACAACCAATTTCGACCGTCAATTAGTCAAATAAATGAGAAGGATTAGGCATGTCTTACACGCATTTTACTTAGAAATAACCTAGTTCCACTTGTACCTCTAGATTTCTAGTGTGCGGGTGGATAATGATGAATTCCGGGCCCCGAGGCGACAAATCAACACTTTTACAAAACTTCCACTTCGCCGCGGGAATCAACTCCAAGATAAAAGGCCAATGACCACAAAATACAACACAAAGAAGGCCACAAGCACCTGGATCAAAGACCAACATCCGGTGGGGGAGCCAAGCTGCCAAAGCCCGGCCCGGGAGGGGCCGGGACCGGTTCGGCCGAACCCACCGGGGTGGTTCGGCCGAACCGGGATGGTGGCCCCCCGGCCCACTTTTCTCCGGCGGTTTGCCCACCGCCTGCGGAGGTCGGTTCCACGCGCATTAAATGCCACCGACCTACGAAACCGCCTCCGGGAGCCGACCTTTCAAGCCTATATAAGGAGGGGTACCCCCCTCCTTAACACACACAACAACACAAGGATCATTCTCTCCTCACACTAGAAGTTTAGAGGCTTTCTAGGTAGTGCTAGGCTTAGTAGTGGGCTGCCTCATTGCTCCCAAGGTCTTGTGGAGAATTGGGTATAGCTCTTGTATCCTCTCTTTGTAAGACTTGATCTTTTATATATGGAATACTTTCGTTTATATCATTGTCATGAGCTTGACAGAATAGTCATGATCTTGCTTGATCGTTCATCGTTCGTTCATATGAGTTCATCGTTCGTTCTTCGTTCTTCATTAACAGAAGATGAACACATATCGAATGTTCTTCGTTCGTTCATACTTGATCATCGATTACTCTTGATCTTACTTGGTTGATTGCCGTTCGTCGCTCATTCTTGAGCGACGAACGCCTTTGCATGACTTAGTGCTAGCTTTGATCCTTTCATCCGGCTTATGCTAGTTAGACTAGTGTTCTTATGAATAGGTTTCGGGTTCATCGTCCCGCAAGGGTGCTCTAGATTTGCCACCATGTCGATCCGTAGGATTGGGGTGCCTCGAGGGATCTAGAGTTGTGGTTAGTGACGCCGGCATGGTGCTTGGGGTTATCTACCCACCTTTGAATGTGCTTCGTGTCCCACGGTTTGTAGAGGTAGGTGACAAGAAGTGACAGCCTTGTCATCCAAAGTAATCCTCCACGTTCGGGCATGGCATAGGAGTCTAAAAGGCCGGAGTCGCGAGGCGGACCTCGCGTAAGACGGATCTCCCGATGATGCCTAGGCATTAGACGCTTGCTTGCGCTTGCATGATCTTGGATGTTAGGTGGAAGCTGCGCACTCATATGAATGTTGTATCATTAGGAGTAGTGGTCTGCTAGTCTAGTTTAGCGTTATCTAGGATTGCCTCTATCCCTTTCATTAGAGAATGCATTGCCTTGGTGTGTGTCACACTATCCTCAATCTATTGCTCCTAACCCCTGCATTGGAATGTGATTACTTCATCACTCTTTTGTAACACCATGAGCATAAGTACTCTTATCAACCATGTCTTCCTTTGGGAAAATATAAATACGATACCCTTGAATACTCTCGGGTGAAATGCTACAACGGGTTATCCGTCCGCTTGCGGATATTCATGACCCACCTTATAATACATATCTAGTACTTGTCTTGGATGTGGATTATTTGGTTAAATAGTGCAAGTGACTTAAACCCTTGGCTCTCCCGCGGTCACGTGTTTCTTTCCGCGTGACCTTAAGAGATGCCAACAAGCATTTACGGCGCCGTTGCTGGGAAGACATTGGTTAATAAGAATACAATGAATGTTCATGATTACACTTGATGATGCTTTAATCATTACCTTTGCAGAGCTAACCTTGATCTGTTTTCTCTTCAATGTGAAAACAGGATAGTGCATGCGTGGATTCAACTTGCCGAAAAACTTCGTTGATAATCCCGAGGCTCTTGCGAGAAAGACTCGACCTCGCGTCGTTGTCTCTCCTCAAGAACCCACGACAAGCGAGCCCGCATCTTCCGCACCATCAACCTCAACACTCATGGCTGAAAGGACCCTTCGTGACTACTCTGCGCCCTCCGTCGCCAATGTGCCCATTGGGCCCAACGTCGACGCCGGTGCCGCAGGACTTGACATCAAGTCTAGCCTCATCACTATGGTGCAAGCCATTCCCTTTTGTGGAAAGGCCTCCGAGGACGCCAACTCTCATCTCCAACGGTTCCTGGAAATATGCAACACATCGGCCACGGCCGGAGTCAACCAAGATGCTATCGGACTTCGCCTGTTTCCCCTATCCCTCCTTGGGAAGGCGAAACAGTGGTTTTATGCCAATCGTGCAAGCATTGACACTTGGGACAAATGTTCCACGGCGTTCCTCGCCAAGTTTTTCCCGATGGGCAAAACCAATGCCCTTCGTGGAAGAATTGCAAGTTTCCGACAAGCGACAAATGAATCCATGCCCGAGGCATGGGAAAGGCTTCAAGAATACATTCGGCCTGCCCTCACCATGGGATGGAGGAATGGCTCATTCTTCAACACTTCTACAACGGGTTGACACCAACAACCCGTGGACATATGGATGCCGCTGCTTTGGAGGAGCCTTCTTCTCCAAAACCGTTGCCCAAGCAAAAGAACTCATAGAGAAGATGGTCTCCAATCAAGGGTGGAGCGATGATCGACTCCAAACACGCTCAAGAGGCGTACACCCTGTCAAGGAGGTGGACATGCTTTGTCCGCCAAGGTTGACCTCCTCATAAAACGCTTGGATGAACACAACGCAAATGGTGGTGTTCATGCATTGGACTCACACATGACGTGTGAGGAATGCGGGAACACCGGCCACATGGGGAAGGATTGCCCCCATACCCATGAAGAAGCATTCTACATGAACAACAACAACGGGTATCGTCCAAACGGAGGACAAGGGTACAACCAAAACCGACCATCATATCAAGGAGGTAACAATTTTTACAGCTTTAACAATAATCAGCCTTCCTTGAAAGATTTGGTTTATGGCCAAGCTAAAATCAACGAATCTATCAACAAAAAGCTTGCTGCCAACGACAAAGTCTTAGAAAACATAAGCTGCACAAATAGAAGGCTTCTCCTCTGCTTTCAAAAATCAGGTGAGCTTTAATAAAATGATTGAAACCCAAGTTGCTCGACTAGCTGCTCTTATTCCTGGTTCTAATTCAGGGAAGATCCGGGGCAACCCGAGTCTTCTTTGGAAAATGTTAATGCGGTTACCACGAGGGAGGAAAATCCACTCGGGATCCGCCATATCCTAACCATGCAGCAAAGAAGAACGAGGAACGAACCGGAGGAGGAAAGCCCTTCTACTACCAAAGAAAAAGAAGAAGAACCGAAGCCAAGTGACGGGAAGAATGGAATTGAATTTCAAGACACAAGCTTCTTGCCATTCCCTCACGAAACAGGAAGCCAAAGGAGGATGAACAATTTGCTCGATTCGTCGAGACCATCCGAAGGATTCATGTCAACGTGCCATTGTTGGACATGGTGCAAGTGCCCACATATGCACGTTACCTTAAAGACATCCTCAACAACAAGAGACCATTACCCAACGAGGAAATGGTCAAGCTCCTGAAGGAGTGTAGCGCAGCTATACTCAATCGGCTTCGAGAAAAGAAGAAGGACCCTGGCTGCCCCACAATATCATGTTCCATTGGGGCACACCACTTCGACCAAGCCTTATGTGATCTTGGGGCAAGCGTCGGCGTGATGCCCAAAGAAGTCTTTGATCGTTTGAGCTACACAACCTTGACTCCTACACCAATGAGGTTGCAATTGGCGAGACTCTTCGGTCCGCTACCCAGCGGGAATAGCCGAAGACGTGCCGGTAAAAATTCGAGGCAACTTCATACCGGTGGACTTTGTGGTGCTTGAGATGGATATTGACAAGAACACGCCCCTCATTTTGGGACGTCCCTTCCTCGATACCGCAAACGCCCAAATTGATGTTGGGAATGGAGAAATCCGATTCCACATCAATGGGAAGGAGGAAAAGTTTGAGTTTCAACCAAGAAAAGAACAATGCTCAATGATCAAGATCAAGTATGGGCCAAATCCCTCAAACATCCGTGAAGTTGAAGTGACACCAAGAAAGACGGATAGTCTCGTCGCCTTTTGGAAGCAACTTGACAAAATTGAGAATCCGTCATGGTACCAACCCAAGAAGCCTGCAACGGCAAGGCCGGGATTATGGGCCAAGAAGCCGATCCTTCAAGACACAAAGCCACCTACATCAACAAAGACCAACCAAGTGTGGCAAGTGAAGAAGGTGCAGCCATCTTCATCCTCCTCTCCAGGGAGAGGGCCTGCACCACAAGGATGAAAAGAAATGGAGAAGTCCTCGCTCGCCGGACTTAAAATGGCAAAGCCCTGGCCGACAGGGATAAATCGGTATTATCTTTCGATTTCTTTTTGATTTTGTTTTCCACCACATGCATTTAAAAACCTCCCTGCATACTCTATTTTACCACAAGAAAATTTTCATTTCATTTATTTGGATTTTCCGCCAGCATATTCGATATTTTTTCACTCGCCATGCATATAAAATTTGAAAACCAAAATCCTTTTACGTCCAAATTTTCCTACTTTTGTTTGAAACTTTTGGACAACCCTTGTATCCTTATACAAAACCCAAAAAACAATTTTGCATGTTGGAATTTTCTCCAACACTTTTTCTCGAGATTTGATTTTTCAAATAAAGTTGAATTTGAGGCAACTTTCTTTGGATTTCTTATTGAGCAAATATTTACGAGGAATATCCGGACGTAGCAACCATGGTCAATGATCATTTGGCCGTTGGGGGCTATGGGCCAAAAGGGGAGCAAGAGGGACCCACGGCAGGCCGGCCGAACCCACCTCCTTGGTTCGGCCGAGCCGCTCCGACCGTTGCTCGGTCTGTCTTTTTGTCCAACGGTCATATGCCCCTTCTAACGTTCAAAAACGGCTACTTCGTGAGCTATAAGTAGAGGTGGCCGGGCCGAGAACTCTCTCCCCCTCTCACACTATCATTTCCACTCCTCACTCACTTCATTCTCATTGCTCTCAAGTTTTCCATTGCCCTCACTTGCTCATTGCCTAAAAATTCTGCAGAAATCTTTTGTTCTTGGTGTGCTTCCTAGTTTTTGGTTTGATTTGTTTTTGTTTGGTTTTCTCGAGTTGCGATTTCTTGCTCACATGAACAACCGACGGTGTCGCTAATTTGATTTTCCCTCACATAACCCGTTCGGAGTTGTTGTTCTTGTGTTCTTGCTCTCTTTGTGTGCAGCCATGACCGGTGCCAAGAAGCTGTTCGGGTCGATCAAGAGGTCCTTAAGCTCACGCTCAAGTTCAAGCTCTTCACGTCGAAGCACCCGCGCACGCCCCGTAGTCGAGTCACCGCCAAGTTCACCACCACAAGTCGAGGAAGAAGGGCAAGAGGGCAACATCGAGCATCGTCTCCTCACCGACACCGACCTCGACTTAATGGGCGAGTACGAGACGCACACCTACACGCTTCTCCAACACCGCCTCTTTGCTCCCACGCGAGCATTTGACGCGGAGCTGCTGCACAAAATAGGTATGGATGCTGAATTTGCTCAAGTATTTAAAGCCTTAGGATGGACAGATTTTGCTAGTGTAGATGAGCCGGGTTCCCGCTTGCTTACACTTCAGTTTTTATGCACCCTACGAACGGTAGATGAAGGAATTTCTTTTCGGTTTTTCCGTGAATCCTACCGTTTGACTTGGAAAGAACTTAGCACTCTTCTTGGCTTTAATACTCGCTGCAATACCGACTTGGATGGTGCCCTTCCTCAGTTTTCAAAGCATGCTTTTTGGGAGAGGATTACGGGTCTTCCTAGTTGCGTGCGACCTAGAACTAATCACATCCATCATCCTACCTTGCGTTTTATGCACATGTGGATTGCTATCACTCTTTTTCCAAGGAGTGATATTCGGATTGTGCGCGAGGATGAGCTAAAAATTCTTTTTGCTGCGGTTGATAAAATTAAGATTGCTCCCGTGAAAGCCATGATTCGCCAATGGATAGAAAATCTTGGGACGATAGGACCAATTGAATGTACCTCTTTAGTGACACGAATTGCCATGCGGGTGGGAGCTTTACATGATGCTAATGTTGAATACCTTGCTACACCTCGCTCTCTTATAAATAAAGATTATCTTATTCAAGGTCACTCTCTTAAGAATGGTCCGAACGATTCCCTCATATATTATTTTGTGGGATATACAAACGAGTTTCGGTTACCTAACCCGGACCTTCGTTTGTATACTCTCAAAAATCTAACCATTGAGCTCCAAGAAGCGGAGCGGTCTCGCAGAGTGTATCTTCTCGCAGGGGGCTGTTGACGGTCGTTACAACCAATTTCGACCGTCAATTAGTCAAATAAATGAGAAGGATTAGGCATGTCTTACACGCATTTTACTTAGAAATAACCTAGTTCCACTTGTACCTCTAGATTTCTAGTGTGCAGGTGGATAATGATGAATTCCAGGCCCCGAGGCGACAAATCAACACTTTTACAAAACTTCCACTTCGCCGCGGGAATCAACTCCAAGATAAAAGGCCAATGACCACAAAATACAACACAAAGAAGGCCACAAGCACCTGGATCAAAGACCAACATCCGGTGGGGGAGCCAACTGCCAAAGCCCAGACCCGGGAGGGGCCGGGACCGGTTCGGCCGAACCCACCGGGGTGGTTCGGCCGAACCGGGATGGTGGCCCCCCAGCCCACTTTTCTCCGGCGGTTTGCCCACCGCCTCCGGAGGTCGGTTCCACGCGCATTAAATGCCACCGACCTACGAAACCGCCTCCAGGAGCCGACCTTTCAAGCCTATATAAGGAGGGGTACCCCCCCTCCTTAACACACACAACAACACAAGGATCATTCTCTCCTCACACTAGAAGTTTAGAGGCTTTCTAGGTAGTGCTAGGCTTAGTAGTGGGCTGCCTCATTGCTCCCAAGGTCTTGTGGAGAATTGGGTATAGCTCTTGTATCCTCTCTTTGTAAGACTTGATCTTTTATATATGGAATACTTTCGTTTATATCATTGTCATGAGCTTGACAGAATAGTCATGATCTTGCTTGATCGTTCATCGTTCGTTCATATGAGTTCATCGTTCGTTCTTCGTTCTTCATTAACAGAAGATGAACACATATCGAATGTTCTTCGTTCGTTCATACTTGATCATCGATTACTCTTGATCTTACTTGGTTGATTGCCGTTCGTCGCTCATTCTTGAGCGGCGAACGCTTTACATGACTTAGTGCTAGCTTTGATCCTTTCATCGGCTTATGCTAGTTAGACTAGTGTTCTTATGAATAGGTTTTGGGTTCATCGTCCCGCAAGGGTGCTCTAGATTTGCCACCATGTCGATCCGTAGGATTGGGGTGCCTCGAGGGATCTAGAGTTGTGGTTAGTGACGCCGGCATGGTGCTGGGGTTATCTACCCACCTTTGAATGTGCTTCGTGTCCCACGGTTTGTAGAGGTAGGTGACAAGAAGTGACAGCCTTGTCATCCAAAGTAATCCTCCACGTTCGGGCATGGCATAGGAGTCTAAAAGGCCGGAGTCGCGAGGCGGACCTCGCGTAAGACGGATCTCCCGATGATGCCTAGGCATTAGACGCTTGCTTGCGCTTGCATGATCTTGGATGTTAGGTGGAAGCTGCGCACTCATATGAATGTTGTATCATTAGGAGTAGTGGTCCGCTAGTCTAGTTTAGCGTTATCTAGGATTGCCTCTATCCCTTTCATTAGAGAATGCATTGCCTTGGTGTGTGTCACACTATCCTCAATCTATTGCTCCTAACCCCTGCATTGGAATGTGATTACTTCATCACTCTTTTGTAACACCATGAGCATAAGTACTCTTATCAACCATGTCTTCCTTTGGGAAAATATAAATACGATACCCTTGAATACTCTCGGGTGAAATGCTACAACGGGTTATCCGTCCGCTTGCGGATATTCATGACCCACCTTATAATACATATCTAGTACTTGTACTTGGATGTGGATTATTTGGTTAAATAGTGCAAGTGACTTAAACCCTTGGCTCTCCCGCGGTCACGTGTTTCTTTCCGCGTGACCTTAAGAGATGCCAACAAGCATTTCTGGCGCCGTTGTCGGGGAAGACATTGGTTAATAAGAATACAATGAATGTTCATGATTACACTTGATGATGCTTTAATCATTACCTTTGCAGAGCTAACCTTGATCTGTTTTCTCTTCAATGTGAAAACGAGGATAGTGCATGCGTGGATTCAACTTGCCGAAAAACTTCGTTGATAATCCCGAGGCTCTTGCGAGAAAGACTCGACCTCGCGTCGTTGTCTCTCCTCAAGAACCCACGGCAAGCGAGCCCGCATCTTCCGCACCATCAACCTCAACACTCATGGCTGAAAGGACCCTTCGTGACTACTCTGCGCCCTCCGTCGCCAATGTGCCCATTGGGCCCAACGTCGACGCCGGTGCCGCGAGGACTTGACATCAAGTCTAGCCTCATCACTATGGTGCAAGCCATTCCCTTTTGTGGAAAGGCCTCCGAGGACGCCAACTCTCATCTCCAACAGTTCCTGGAAATATGCAACACATCGGCCACGGCCGGAGTCAACCAAGATGCTATCGGACTTCGCTGTTTCCCCTATCCCTCCTTGGGAAGGCGAAACAGTGGTTTTATGCCAATCGTGCAAGCATTGACACTTGGGACAAATGTTCCACGGCGTTCCTCGCCAAGTTTTTCCCGATGGGCAAAACCAATGCCCTTCGTGGAAGAATTGCAAGTTTCCAGACAAGCGACAAATGAATCCATGCCCGAGGCATGGGAAAGGCTTCAAGAATACATTACGGCCTGCCCTCACCATGGGATGGAGGAATGGCTCATTCTTCAACACTTCTACAACGGGTTGACACCAACAACCCGTGGACATATGGATGCCGCTGCTGGAGGAGCCTTCTTCTCCAAAACCGTTGCCCAAGCAAAAGAACTCATAGAGAAGATGGTCTCCAATCAAGGGTGGAGCGATGATCGACTCCAAACACGCTCAAGAGGCGTACACCCTGTCAAGGAAGTGGACATGCTTGTCCGCCAAGGTTGACCTCCTCATAAAACGCTTGGATGAACACAACGCAAATGGTGGTGTTCATGCATTGGACTCACACATGACGTGTGAGGAATGCGGGAACACCGGCCACATGGGGAAGGATTGCCCCCATACCCATGAAGAAGCATTCTACATGAACAACAACAAAGGGTATCGTCCAAACGGAGGACAAGGGTACAACCAAAACCGACCATCATATCAAGGAGGTAACAATTTTTACTGGCTTTAACAATAATCAGCCTTCCTTGAAAGATTTGGTTTATGGCCAAGCTAAAATCAACGAATCTATCAACAAAAAGCTTGCTGCCAACGACAAAGTCTTAGAAAACATAAGCTGCACAAATAGAAGGCTTCTCCTCTGCTTTCAAAAATCAGCTGAGCTTTAATAAAATGATTGAAACCCAAGTTGCTCAGCTAGCTGCTCTTATTCCTGGTTCTAATTCAGGGAAGATCCGGGGCAACCCGAGTCTTCTTTGGAAAATGTTAATGCGGTTACCACGAGGGGAGGAAAATCCACTCGGGATCCGCCATATCCTAACCATGCAGCAAAGAAGAACGAGGAACGAACCGGAGGAGGAAAGCCCTTCTACTACCAAAGAAAAAGAAGAAGAACCGAAGCCAAGTGACGGGAAGAATGGAATTGAATTTCAAGACACAAGCTTCTTGCCATTCCCTCACGAAACGAGGAAGCCAAAGGAGGATGAACAATTTGCTCGATTCGTCGAGACCATCCGAAGGATTCATGTCAACGTGCCATTGTTGGACATGGTGCAAGTGCCCACATATGCACGTTACCTTAAAGACATCCTCAACAACAAGAGACCATTACCCAACGAGGAAATGGTCAAGCTCACGAGAGGAGTGTAGCGCAGCTATACTCAATCGGCTTCGAGAAAAGAAGAAGGACCCTGGCTGCCCCACAATATCATGTTCCATTGGGGCACACCACTTCGACCAAGCCTTATGTGATCTTGGGGCAAGCGTCGGCGTGATGCCCAAAGAAGTCTTTGATCGTTTGAGCTACACAACCTTGACTCCTACACCAATGAGGTTGCAATTGGCGGACTCTTCGGTCCGCTACCCCGCGGGAATAGCCGAAGACGTGCCGGTAAAAATTCGAGGCAACTTCATACCGGTGGACTTTGTGGTGCTTGAGATGGATATTGACAAGAACACGCCCCTCATTTTGGGACGTCCCTTCCTCGGTACCGCAAACGCCCAAATTGATGTTGGGAATGGAGAAATCCGATTCCACATCAATGGGAAGGAGGAAAAGTTTGAGTTTCAACCAAGAAAAGAACAATGCTCAATGATCAAGATCAAGTATGGGCCAAATCCCTCAAACATCCGTGAAGTTGAAGTGACACCAAGAAAGACGGATAGTCTCGTCGCCTTTTGGAAGCAACTTGACAAAATTGAGAATCCGTCATGGTACCAACCCAAGAAGCCTGCAACGAGCAAGGCCGGGATTATGGGCCAAGAAGCCGGTCCTTCAAGACACAAAGCCACCTACATCAACAAAGACCAACCAAGTGTGGCAAGTGAAGAAGGTGCAGCCATCTTCATCCTCCTCTCCGGGGAGAGGGCCTGCACCACAAGGATGAAAAGAAATGGAGAAGTCCTCGCTCGCCGGACTTAAAATGGCAAAGCCCTGGCCGACGGGATAAATCGGTATTATCTTTCGATTTCTTTTTGATTTTGTTTTCCACCACATGCATTTAAAAACCTCCCTGCATACTCTATTTTACCACAAGAAAATTTTCATTTCATTTATTTGGATTTTCCGCCAGCATATTCGATATTTTTTCACTCGCCATGCATATAAAATTTGAAAACCAAAATCCTTTTACGTCCAAATTTTCCTACTTTTGTTTGAAACTTTTGGACAACCCTTGTATCCTTATACAAAACCCAAAAAACAATTTTGCATGTTGGAATTTTCTCCAACACTTTTTCTCGAGATTTGATTTTTCAAATAAAGTTGAATTTGAGGCAACTTTCTTTGGATTTCTTATTGAGCAAATATTTACGAGGAATATCCGGACGTAGCAACCATGGTCAATGATCATTTGGCCGTTGGGGGCTATGGGCCAAAAGGGGGAGCAAGAGGGACCCACAGCAGGCCGGCCGAACCCACCTCCTTGGTTCGGCCGAACTGCTCCGACCGTTGCTCGGTCTGTCTTTTTGTCCAACGGTCATATGCCCCTTCTAACGTTCAAAAACGGCTACTTCGTGAGCTATAAGTAGAGGTGGCCGGGCCAGAACTCTCTCCCCCTCTCACACTATCATTTCCACTCCTCACTCACTTCATTCTCATTGCTCTCAAGTTTTCCATTGCCCTCACTTGCTCATTGCCTAAAAATTCTGCAGAAATCTTTTGTTCTTGGTGTGCTTCCTAGTTTTTGGTTTGATTTGTTTTTGTTTGGTTTTCTCGAGTTGCGATTTCTTGCTCACATGAACAACCGACGGTGTCGCTAATTTGATTTTCCCTCACATAACCCGTTCGGAGTTGTTGTTCTTGTGTTCTTGCTCTCTTTGTGTGCAGCCATGACCGGTGCCAAGAAGCTGTTCGGGTCGATCAAGAGGTCCTTAAGCTCACGCTCAAGTTCAAGCTCTTCACGTCGAAGCACCCGCGCACGCCCGTAGTCGAGTCACCGCCAAGTTCACCACCACAAGTCGAGGAAGAAGGGCAAGAGGGCAACATCGAGCATCGTCTCCTCACCGACACCGACCTCGACTTAATGGGCGAGTACGAGACGCACACCTACACGCTTCTCCAACACCGCCTCTTTGCTCCCACGCGAGCATTTGACGCGGAGCTGCTGCACAAAATAGGTATGGATGCTGAATTTGCTCAAGTATTTAAAGCCTTAGGATGGACAGATTTTGCTAGTGTAGATGAGCCGGGTTCCCGCTTGCTTACACTTCAGTTTTTATGCACCCTACGAACGGTAGATGAAGGAATTTCTTTTCGGTTTTTCCGTGAATCCTACCGTTTGACTTGGAAAGAACTTAGCACTCTTCTTGGCTTTAATACTCGCTGCAATACCGACTTGGATGGTGCCCTTCCTCGGTTTTCAAAGCATGCTTTTTGGGAGAGGATTACGGGTCTTCCTAGTTGCGTGCGACCTAGAACTAATCACATCCATCATCCTACCTTGCGTTTTATGCACATGTGGATTGCTATCACTCTTTTTCCAAGGAGTGATATTCGGATTGTGCTGCGAGGATGAGCTAAAAATTCTTTTTGCTGCGGTTGATAAAATTAAGATTGCTCCCGTGAAAGCCATGATTCGCCAATGGATAGAAAATCTTGGGACGATAGGACCAATTGAATGTACCTCTTTAGTGACACGAATTGCCATGCGGGTGGGAGCTTTACATGATGCTAATGTTGAATACCTTGCTACACCTCGCTCTCTTATAAATAAAGATTATCTTATTCAAGGTCACTCTCTTAAGAATGGTCCGAACGATTCCCTCATATATTATTTTGTGGGATATACAAACGAGTTTCGGTTACCCAACCCGGACCTTCGTTTGTATACTCTCAAAAATCTAACCATTGAGCTCCAAGAAGCGGAGGCGGTCTCGCAGGAGTGTATCTTCTCGCAGGGGGCGCACAGATCGGAACAGCCATCTACCTCCGAGATGCCCACACCGCAGCCCACGGCTCATGGCGGGCCGGGGTACAGCCACCCCGGGCTTTCTCCCGATGGGTACCCAGCCCCGCCACCTCACATGGCCGGGGGATCGGCGTGGCAAACTCCGGGATATGGCCCGGAGCTGTTTTCTCCACAACAACAATGGGAGGAACACTCCACCGACTCCGGATCAGCCCAAGGCTACAACTTTGAGCAGGAGATGAACAACCTCTCCTCACAAATGGGAAGACTCCAAACCACGGCGGAAGACACCGAGTATGCGCTCAACCAACACATCTTGCAAACTCATCAATGGCAAGAGCGCACCGACACCCAGCTCACCACCCTCACCAACATGACGGAGCAACAACGAGCCGATCTTTTGGCTTACTTCCGTCACATGGGGTTCATTCCACCAAACCCATGAGCAAGAACAAGCTTGGGGGGGGCAGCACCCCTCGCTAAGGTATCATGTATCGCAACTTGTATCCTTTATTGTCTCCTGTTTTTGCTTGTTCTTGCCTCTCATATGAAAAACAAAATAAAAATGATAAAACTAAAAAGAACAAAAAGAAGTAGCTTAGTTTCCTTTTATGCGCTGCAAGTATGTTGCTAGTCTTTCTATGTTGAGATGATGAATAGTTGCTCTGTTTTATTTCTCTCATGTGCCTAGTTCATAATTTAGAACTCTCCCAGTTTTGAGTTTGTTGGCTGGCAAAACTTGTTTAGAACCTGTAACTTGTGGGCTGCACATGCTTGAGCTGCACCTAAGTTGTTGTGAGATGATGATATGGTAAAAAGAGCTGCTATGATCTTGTCCTAAGTTGAACTTGAAATCTCCGAATTTTGTTCCCAAAAATTGCGAAATCTATAAAGTTCCCAAGTGATGATAAATTCCTACCAAAGCCATATGCAAATTTCCTTTGAAAACCTTACTCATTTGCTACTTGTTACTTCATTGAGCTTTATCAAAATTGTGTGACCCTAGTGAGATGCTTTTCATACTCTCATGATCAAGATCACGTACACATTCCACCTCATATGCTACACTTCTACACCGGAAGTTAGCAACATGTCATGCCATCCACCAAAATAAAGACACTCCTCACATTTTATCACCTCTCTTAAAATATCAAAAGAAGGCATGGCTATGCAAAAGAAAAAGAAAATAAGGCTCACAAAAGATGAGCATGAGAAAAAGAAAAAAAAAAAAAAAAAAAAAAAAAAAGCTGCTCTCATTTCGAGCATGGAAAAAGAAAGAAGAAAAGATAGCCATGCCCAAAATCCAAAATAAAAAGAGGTGAAACAAAAAAAAAGGAGTAGTCACATACACCACCACCATCATTTTCACACTTGCACATCTTGATCTACGATTGTATGACTTGCTATCTCCGTGGATCCACTCTTTTGGTTTTGCAAAATATGAATGCAAGTATGCCTCATTTCATATCCTACCTTGAGCTCCACAAAAGCCTATTAGATGTAGGATGAGGCAATACACATGCCTTGGTGAGGAATACAAACACCACTAGAGCGATTCGAGAGTATCACTTATGGAACGTGGTTTTACTTGAAAAAAAATCCTTTGAAAACTTCCGGAGAATAAAAAGCAAGACAAGGGAAGAGAAAATAAATGCTCTATACACCGTTCTCTCTCTCAACCGCCCAAGGTAAAGTGAAAAGCACAAAGCCCCATGAGGACTAAGGGGAAGGGTGAGTTACCATTGCCAACTTATTCAACTCAAGGATGAGTATCTTTGTTATACACTTGGTACCTTTGAGAAGTAGGCATTATAGCAACTCCCGATCAACAACCTAAAGTTCTACTACTTGCTCGGGACGAGCAAGGGGTAAGCTAGGGGGCTTGTTGACGGTCGTTACAACCAATTTCGACCGTCAATTAGTCAAATAAATGAGAAGGATTAGGCATGTCTTACACGCATTTTACTTAGAAATAACCTAGTTCCACTTGTACCTCTAGATTTCTAGTGTGCGGGTGGATAATGATGAATTCCGGGCCCCGAGGCGACAAATCAACACTTTTACAAAACTTCCACTTCGCCGCGGGAATCAACTCCAAGATAAAAGGCCAATGACCACAAAATACAACACAAAGAAGGCCACAAGCACCTGGATCAAAGACCAACATCCGGTGGGGGAGCCAAGCGCCAAAGCCCAGCCCGGGAGGGGCCGGGACCAGTTCGGCCGAACCCACCGGGGTGGTTCGGCCGAACCAGGATGGTGGCCCCCACGGCCCACTTTTCTCCGGCGGTTTGCCCACCGCCTCCGGAGGTCGGTTCCACGCGCATTAAATGCCACCGACCTACGAAACCGCCTCCGGGAGCCGACCTTTCAAGCCTATATAAGGAGGGGTACCCCCCCTCCTTAACACACACAACAACACAAGGATCATTCTCTCCTCACACTAGAAGTTTAGAGGCTTTCTAGGTAGTGCTAGGCTTAGTAGTGGGCTGCCTCATTGCTCCCAAGGTCTTGTGGAGAATTGGGTATAGCTCTTGTATCCTCTCTTTGTAAGACTTGATCTTTTATATATGGAATACTTTCGTTTATATCATTGTCATGAGCTTGACGGAATAGTCATGATCTTGCTTGATCGTTCATCGTTCGTTCATATGAGTTCATCGTTCGTTCTTCGTTCTTCATTAACAGAAGATGAACACATATCGAATGTTCTTCGTTCGTTCATACTTGATCATCGATTACTCTTGATCTTACTTGGTTGATTGCCGTTCGTCGCTCATTCTTGAGCGACGAACGCCTTTGCATGACTTAGTGCTAGCTTTGATCCTTTCATCGGCTTATGCTAGTTAGACTAGTGTTCTTATGAATAGGTTTCGGGTTCATCGTCCCGCAAGGGTGCTCTAGATTTGCCACCATGTCGATCCGTAGGATTGGGGTGCCTCGAGGGATCTAGAGTTGTGGTTAGTGACGCCGGCATGGTGTCTGGGGTTATCTACCCACCTTTGAATGTGCTTCGTGTCCCACGGTTTGTAGAGGTAGGTGACAAGAAGTGACAGCCTTGTCATCCAAAGTAATCCTCCACGTTCGGGCATGGCATAGGAGTCTAAAAGGCCGGAGTCGCGAGGCGGACCTCGCGTAAGACGGATCTCCCGATGATGCCTAGGCATTAGACGCTTGCTTGCGCTTGCATGATCTTGGATGTTAGGTGGAAGCTGCGCACTCATATGAATGTTGTATCATTAGGAGTAGTGGTCTGCTAGTCTAGTTTAGCGTTATCTAGGATTGCCTCTATCCCTTTCATTAGAGAATGCATTGCCTTGGTGTGTGTCACACTATCCTCAATCTATTGCTCCTAACCCCTGCATTGGAATGTGATTACTTCATCACTCTTTTGTAACACCATGAGCATAAGTACTCTTATCAACCATGTCTTCCTTTGGGAAAATATAAATACGATACCCTTGAATACTCTCGGGTGAAATGCTACAACGGGTTATCCGTCCGCTTGCGGATATTCATGACCCACCTTATAATACATATCTAGTACTTGTACTTGGATGTGGATTATTTGGTTAAATAGTGCAAGTGACTTAAACCCTTGGCTCTCCCGCGGTCACGTGTTTCTTTCCGCGTGACCTTAAGAGATGCCAACGGGGCGCACGGATCGGAACAGCCATCTACCTCCGAGATGCCCACACCGCAGCCCACGGCTCATGGCGGGCCGGGGTACAGCCACCCCGGGCTTTCTCCCGATGGGTACCCAGCCCCGCCACCTCACATGGCCGGGGATCGGCGTGGCAAACTCCGGGATATGGCCCGGAGCTGTTTTCTCCACAACAACAATGGGAGGAACACTCCACCGACTCCGGATCAGCCCAAGGCTACAACTTTGAGCAGGAGATGAACAACCTCTCCTCACAAATGGGAAGACTCCAAACCACGGCGGAAGACACCGAGTATGCGCTCAACCAACACATCTTGCAAACTCATCAATGGCAAGAGCGCACCGACACCCAGCTCACCACCCTCACCAACATGACGGAGCAACAACGAGCCGATCTTTTGGCTTACTTCCGTCACATGGGGTTCATTCCACCAAACCCATGAGCAAGAACAAGCTTGGGGGGGCAGCACCCTCGCTAAGGTATCATGTATCGCAACTTGTATCCTTTATTCTCTCCTGTTTTTGCTTGTTCTTGCCTCTCATATGAAAAACAAAATAAAAATGATAAAACTAAAAAGAACAAAAAGAAGTAGCTTAGTTTCCTTTTATGCGCTGCAAGTATGCTGCTAGTCTTTCTATGTTGAGATGATGAATAGTTGCTCTATTTCTCTCATATGCCTAGTTTATAATTTAGAACTCTCCTAGTTTTGAGTTTGTTGGCTGGCAAAACTTGCTTAGAACCTGAAACTTGTGGGCTGCACATGCTTGAGCTGCACCTAAGTTGTTGTGAGATGATGATATGGTAAAAAGAGCTGCTATGATCTTGTCCTAAGTTGAACTTGAAATCTCCGGAATTTTGTTCCCAAAAATTGCGAAATCTATAAAGTTCCCAAGTGATGATAAATTCCTACCAAAGCCATATGCAAATTTCATTTGAAAACCTTACTCATTTGCTACTTGTTACTTCATTGAGCTTTATCAAAATTGTGTGACCCTAGTGAGATGCTTTTCATACTCTCATGATCAAGATCACGTACACATTCCACCTCATATGCTACACTTCTACACCGGAAGTTAGCAACATGTCATGCCATCCACCAAAATAAAGGCACTCCTCACATTTTATCACCTCTCTTAAAATATCAAAAGAAGGCATGGCTATGCAAAAGAAAAAGAAAATAAGGCTCACAAAAGATGAGCATGAGAAAAAGAAAAAAAAAAAAAAAGCTGCTCTCATTTCGAGCATGGAAAAAGAAAGAAGAAAAGATAGCCATGCCCAAAATCCAAAATAAAAAGAGGTGAAACAAAAAAAAGGAGTAGTCACATACACCACCACCATCATTTTCACACTTGCACATCTTGATCTACGATTGTATGACTTGCTATCTCCGTGGATCCACTCTTTTGGTTTTGCAAAATATGAATGCAAGTATGCCTCATTTCATATCCTACCTTGAGCTCCACAAAAGCCTATTAGATGTAGGATGAGGCAATACACATGCCTTGGTGAGGAATACAAACACCACTAGAGCGATTCGAGAGTATCACTTGTGGAACGTGGTTTTACTTGAAAAAAAAAATCCTTTGAAAACTTCCGGAGAATAAAAAGCAAGACAAGGGAAGAGAAAATAAATGCTCTATACACCGTTCTCTCTCTCAACCGCCCAAGGTAAAGTGAAAAGCACAAAGCCCCATGAGGACTAAGGGGAAGGGTGAGTTACCATTGCCAACTTATTCAACTCAAGGATGAGTATCTTTGTTATACACTTGGTACCTTTGAGAAGTAGGCATTATAGCAACTCCTGATCAACAACCTAAAGTTCTACTACTTGCTCGGGACGAGCAAGGGGTAAGCTTGGGGGCTTGTTGACGGTCGTTACAACCAATTTCGACCGTCAATTAGTCAAATAAATGAGAAGGATTAGGCATGTCTTACACGCATTTTACTTAGAAATAACCTAGTTCCACTTGTACCTCTAGATTTCTAGTGTGCAGGTGGATAATGATGAATTCCGGGCCCCGAGGCGACAAATCAACACTTTTACAAAACTTCCACTTCGCCGCGGGAATCAACTCCAAGATAAAAGGCCAATGACCACGAAATACAACACAAAGAAGGCCACAAGCACCTGGATCAAAGACCAACATCCGGTGGGGAGCCAAGCTGCCAAAGCCCAGCCCGGGAGGGGCCGGGACCGGTTCGGCCGAACCCACCGGGGTGGTTCGGCCGAACCGGGATGGTGGCCCCCCGGCCCACTTTTCTCGGCGGTTTGCCCACCGCCTCCGGAGGTCGGTTCCACGCGCATTAAATGCCACCGACCTACGAAACCGCCTCCAGGAGCCGACCTTTCAAGCCTATATAAGGAGGGGTACCCCCCCCCTCCTTAACACACACAACAACACAAGGATCATTCTCTCCTCACACTAGAAGTTTAGAGGCTTTCTAGGTAGTGCTAGGCTTAGTAGTGGGCTGCCTCATTGCTCCCAAGGTCTTGTGGAGAATTGGGTATAGCTCTTGTATCCTCTCTTTGTAAGACTTGATCTTTTATATATGGAATACTTTCGTTTATATCCTTGTCATGAGCTTGACAGAGTAGCCATGATCTTGCTTGATCGTTCATCGTTCGTTCATATGAGTTCATCGTTCGTTCTTCGTTCTTCATTAATAGGAGATGAACACATATCGAATGTTCTTCGTTCATTCATACTTGATCATCGATTACTCTTGCTCTTACTTGGTTGATTGCCGTTCGTCGCTCATTCTTGAGCGACGAACGCCTTTGCATGACTTAGTGCTAGCTTTGATCCTTTCATCCGGCTTATGCTAGTTAGACTAGTGTTCTTATGAATAGGTTTCGGGTTCATCGTCCCGCAAGGGTGCTCTAGATTTGCCACCATGTCGATCCGTAGGATTGGGGTGCCTCGAGGGATCTAGAGTTGTGGTTAGTGACGCCGGCATGGTGTCTGGGGTTATCTACCCACCTTTGAATGTGCTTCGTGTCCCACGGTTTGTAGAGGTAGGTGACAAGAAGTGACAGCCTTGTCATCCAAAGTAATCCTCCACGTTCGGGCATGGCATAGGAGTCTAAAAGGCCGGAGTCGCGAGGCGGACCTCGCGTAAGACGGATCTCCCGATGATGCCTAGGCATTAGACGCTTGCTTGCGCTTGCATGATCTTGGATGTTAGGTGGAAGCTGCGCACTCATATGAATGTTGTATCATTAGGAGTAGTGGTACTGCTAGTCTAGTTTAGCGTTATCTAGGATTGCCTCTATCCCTTTCATTAGAGAATGCATTGCCTTGGTGTGTGTCACACTATCCTCAATCTATTGCTCCTAACCCCTGCATTGGAATGTGATTACTTCATCACTCTTTTGTAACACCATGAGCATAAGTACTCTTATCAACCATGTCTTCCTTTGGGAAAATATAAATACGATACCCTTGAATACTCTCGGGTGAAATGCTACAACGGGTTATCCGTCCGCTTGCGGATATTCATGACCCACCTTATAATACATATCTAGTACTTGTACTTGGATGTGGATTATTTGGTTAAATAGTGCAAGTGACTTAAACCCTTGGCTCTCCCGCGGTCACGTGTTTCTTTCCGCGTGACCTTAAGAGATGCCAACGATGCGCCGCGGCAGCCATCTTCTCGGCCGCTTGAATTGCTTCGTCCGTCGTCTTCGTTGAGCCGCCACGTCAACCGACAGCTGTGCAATGGTGGCTTCCAAGGCCGCCGCCTCCTTCTCCTTGAGAGCCGGCGATGCTCTCAAATCGGCAATCTCTTGGTTGATTACCCGCAGTTCATCCTGCCGATTTGAGAGTTGCTCTTGCATCTCCCGGGTCTTGTGGGCCTCCTCCTCGGAACGCTTGATGGAGTCCTCGGCAAGTAATGCGGCTTGCTGTCTGCTCCGCGTGGCGAGCCGGACGCTCGCTGGGCACGGATGAAGTCCATTTGCCGGTACTCCATGTATGCCACACGGTGCGGAGCGTCGCGAACATCCTCCGGGAGCTCGGTCCGGACCTCCAAGTACCGGGCTCTTATGGGGTGGGCGTCGGCCACCAAGCGATCAACCGAAGAAGCCTCAAGCCTGCGCGTGATTTCGGCCATGGTGGTAAGACCGGAAGCGGATACCAAAATTGGCGCGAGGACGAGGGAAGCTGAGCGCCTAAAATACCAAGAGAAATAAAGTGAAGCTAATGACCAGCGGCGAATCAAAAAAGAGATAGTAAAAACAAACCTGCGAAGCGTCGATGCGAAGCGGCCGGACGTCTATCGGGCTGCGCCATTGAACCCACGAGGTTCGTGTGTTCCAATCAGCTCTCGGCCGGCCGATCCCCCTTCACCGGCGGCATCCTCGGAGGCGGCATCGGGCACATGGCCGGCTTGTTCGGCTTCGGCGGGCTCATCGGCGAGCTCATCGGCAGCGGTATCTACGGGAGAAGGCTGCGAGCGGCTCCCGGCCGGCCGATTCTTCGACAGACAATAGTACCTTTGGGGGGAGCGATGGGCGACACATGTACAGCTTGTTCAACTTCGGCGGCAACCTCGGAAGACGCGAGGCCGATCCGAGCGAGTTGGGCTCTCCGTAGGGTTTGGATCGGCCTGGCTTGGTATGACTTCAAGCTCCGGAGTCTGTTTGAATCGGCCTTTCGGGCGTCGGCGTCCTGGCCCGTGGAGGAGTCGACGGGCGGATCGGCCTATCGGGCGTTGGCGTCCGGGCCCGAGGAGGAAGAACCGCCGATTCCTGCTAAGAACTCATAGTTAGACAACATGTAAAGTGAAAAGGAATCGGCAATCATGCAATAATAACTTCGACGCGGCGGATATGGTTCATCGAAGTAGTCCGGGTCGGACGGGCGCACTGAGCTGCTTTAGCGGCGCGCGGTGTCGCTCGGGGCTTGAGTCGGCCACCGCAGTCGGCACATTAGCCTTCCTCTTTCGAGGGCGGCTGTTTTAGTCTTGGCCTTGCGGGCAGCCGGTGCCCTCGACTCATCGCCGCAAAAGCTTGGGCGGGAGTGCGATCGGTGAAGCCGATATTTGGAGCAATTGGGCTCGGCATTAAGTATGCAATCGGCCGGCCAACGATACTCCGGGTCGGCGGCTCCTCCGTGTCCGACTGAAAAAGAATATACAAGGGTGAGCATTTGGAGTGGCCGATTTCATTTACAAAATCGGCCTTATAAAATAAATCGGCTACACGTACCTCGGCGAAAGCTTCTCTCGGGACTAAGCCGGAGAAGAAGGAGGCGGTGTTACGGCTGCGGAGGTGCCGGTTCCACTCGCCCCACCAACGGTCAAAAGGCGGGTACTCCGGAGCGCCGGGAAAATCCGGCTAAGTCGCCGGTGACGACATCGGCGGTGCGGCCGACGAGCCAATTCCACCGAATGGCGTTGTCGACGGTAGCCCGCGCCTTTATTTGCCCCACATAGAAGAGGCTGGGGGCAAGCGGCCGAAACCGAGTTGGCGGGCCGCCACCGACGGGTGGTAGAACTCATAGGAGCGAAAGCCTTGCTCCCGAGCAATGAGTCCCGTCGGCAGCGAGACGAGGGCGGAGGCAGGTGGTGAAGATCTTGACCGCCTCCCCGTCGGCCGTTGGGAAGGTGGGGTCGATCGGGAAAGGAGTGTCATACCCCTTCTCGAAGAAATCGATGTACGGGTACCAATCCGTACTTTCGTTGTTGAGGCCCTTGTAGAGGGCGGCGAACCAATACGCCAAGTTGTCATCCGACATGGCCGCCCCGGTGCCATGGATAACGCTTCCCGAAAGAGATACATCGGCTGGATCGGGGCGTGGCCGATTCGGCATAGTTGCCGGGGAAGGTGAGGACACCGAGGTCCGGATCGATGGCCTTAGTGGTATGAAGGGACAACCACATTTGGATGAACCACCAAGGGCCTCCCGGGTTCTTGAGCGATCGGCCGGAGCGCAACTCCGCCGAGACTTGGTGAAGAAGGAGGTACGCCGATCCCGGAAGATACTTGCCCATGGGAAGGGCATAGGCTGTCGGCCGATCTATCGGCTATCGGCGAGAAAATTGTTTGTGGGGCTCACGCCGACCCCACAAAAGAAGAAGTGGTCAAGCCACATGTTGAGGAAGGCAACGTGCTCGCGACGATCGACCGTGCCGTGCCCCTTGTTGTAGGTCCGGATGTAGACCTTCCAACCCCTGGTGTCCTTAGGGTTGATCCGATGGGAGGACTTAATGCGGATGGCATCCGGGGTGGCCTCCGCCGTGATATTCAAATCGGCCAACATGACCGTGTCCAGGAGGGTCATGGTAGCCGGGCCGTGGCCGAACATGAAGCGATTCAGGGCATCCGACCAAAGATAAGAAGCTGCCGCCAGCAACGGCTCATTCTTGTGGTGATCGGCCGGAGAAAGTTTGATGGCGTGGACGATGCCGATGTTGGCCCAACCTTACGGATGGACGGCCGATACCCGGTTATACCAATCGCGCCATCCTCGCAACCGGAGTCGGCCATGACCGAAAGCTGTTGGCCCACTCGGCCGATAGAGGAGATCGTTGTCGAAACGGAACCCGGTTCGTTTCGGCATAGATGAGATCCGTGAGGTCGGGATCGCCCATAGGACCCAAGAAGAAATGAGTTGGGATATTGGATGGAATAACAACTTGGTTCCGGATCTCCTAAAAACAAGGAATAGGGCTAAAATGAGAAGCGGAACAGAAATAAATTGTGAAAATGGACAAGAACAAGAACACGAAGAAAATTGCAAAGGTAGAAAAGAGGGATGCTCGAATGTACGTTACCTCCGGAACGGCGTTGGTGGTGGCGACAGACGCGGCCGGCGGCGGTAGCCGCAGCAGCAGCAACAGCGAGGATTCATGGTCGCCGGAGAAGAAAAAGCGGCGGCGGCGCGGTGAGAAGTTGAAAAGGCTCGAGAAGGCAAAGGTCGCTAGAACAGGGGAAGATGAAAGCCAAGGAGAAGAAACAGATGGGAAATGACCGGGGGTGGCCCCGGGTTTTATGGAGAAGTGACGGGCGATAAAACCGGCGCGATAAAAGAGGATAAAACGATCCGACGCATGCGTTGCATACCCCGGACCGGGGGACATGTGTTGACGCCGGTTTTTGACCAAGGGACCCATTGTCGGTGACTATAGGTCAAAAGAGGGCCGGTGGGCGGAAGGCCGACGGCCGCTTGGGCGAGTAAAGGCGCGTCCCTCCCGGGAATCGTGCGCGGACGCCAACGAGAAGAGCATAACATTAATGGGCCTGGCCCACGTCGTAAAATTAGGAATAATAGTTTAATTTTGGGAAAAGATCCTAGTCGGTTAGGAAATCGGCCCGGAGAGGGTCCGAGTAGGATTCTTTGTGCCGAGTATAAATACATACTCGGATGTAACATGTAAACTCGATTCACATCCAATACAACTTTCGGCGCATCGCCAAACCCTAATTTTCTGTCAAGTCTTTACTCGTTTTCGCGCGGGATCTTCGGGGCTCCGGTCGACAACAAGTTGGCTTGACAAGGTAATTATGTTGTCTAGTTCTCGGCGCATTGTTCGTAATTAGATGGCTTAATTGCTAGTTATCCGGCGACTAGATCTGTTCTTGATCGGCGTAGTGAGTATCGGCCGAGATGAGTCAAGTTGACCTGGTCCGGGCTCGTGGTGGAGGTAGTTTGACTTGTCCTGCCTCCCCGTTCCAGCCTTTGTTCCCAACGCCGATTGGTTCGGATCCGGTCGTTCGAGTCACGATAGCCACTATGAGAATTCTTTTACATCTTGGCCGATTCGATCGTGCGGACTCGGTTGACGTGTCCTGTGTTTGCCTTTGCGATAGTTGACTTGTCCTAGGCGCATGCAGCCGATTGGCTAGGGTGTAGATTTACTTTCATAGTTAAGGCGTTTATGATTGTGCTTGTCCTGAATCGGCCGGGCGTGCGCGGCCGTTAGACCTGGTCCGATCGCGTGCCATCGGTTGACTTGTCCTGTTGGAGCGACTGGTCGATTTGGGATCTGCGTGATTGTATTTGTCTTACTTGTTCTTTCGGAGTGTTTAGCCGATTGCTTATCACGTTCATTAGCTGTTTTATGTTTAATTAGTGCCAAATCTGTTAAAGCTGCTTTTGAATCTGAGTTATTAGTATGATTTTATTGATCATCATCATACATTTAGATAGATCTAAATAATTCATCGCTATAATCAATGGCAGAATTGGCCGGATACCCGATCGGCCGATTCACGGATCCGATTGATGATTAAACCATCTTCTTGTTATCAAACGAATTACATCCTATTAATAATTACCTTGTTTACATTTCATTCGATAATGCATCCCTGCAAAGTCTTAATGATTTGATCGCTTACCGACGAAATCGGCTGCTAGCCACCGATTGCATGTTATAGCGTCGGCCGATTCCGTATCGTTCGTATCACGATTCGTTCGCCTGGCATTTAATACATAAATGGATGGGCCGTGCTGTTCCCTTGCCGATGGCCGATTCTCGTTTATCTTACGCCATAATCGGCCATGACTGCACATCGGTCTATCCGGGCCGATGACCCGGAATTTTACACCTTTTATTGTCTTTGTTGGTTTGCGGGAAAACCATCCGGCACGCACCAGCGCACACGAACATCGGCGAGCTGAGCCGGTCCGTTGGGAGCACAGGACTCTGCGTCGGCCGGGGTTTCGGTAGACTCTCCGGACAACGGTGTGTCGACGACTTTTGACGTCAACGAGGTTACATGCGAGTCCTAGTCGGTTACATAAATTACATACTCGCAAACTCTATCTCTAAGATTCCTTATCGATTCATAGTCCTAATAGACTAATCTTGCTTCTTTAGTTGTCAATCAAGCCATATTACTCGGTCTTGCGATCCGTCTTGTTTTCATACCGGTATATGGAACCTTCATTATTCTATATCGGTCGGGCAAGCACTACGTGAGCCCTCCCGACCGGTCTTACCTTCCTCAATATACCACCATATCTTCGATTGATCATTCATTCAATCTTCATATATCCATATGGCAAGTATACTCAAAATTAGAGCACTCCTCTCAACTTAGTCGTAATCATGAGCATAAAGTTGACAAAGTCACTTATAATGTATAAAAGGTTTATGTGTAGTTTACTTGTAACTCACTTGCCCAATTGTAATGGGCATTTACTCATATCTTTCACTTAATGCATCAACTTAATGATGATAGAAGGGGTTTTCACAAATTAAACACAAAAGGCAAGTGATATTCAATAATTCAAGTAAATCAGTAGTCAAAAATAAGATAAATAATATGCAGCGTAACACAATAATTTGGGTCAATTCTTTGGATGTGATTACAATTTCCTCTAGACCCTTACTTACCATCGCAAATCAATTTATGTCATCTATGCCATTGTGTTGTAATTGGTTGCCCTTATATGTCATCCACGTCAATCTCATTTTTTCTATCCAATGAATAACTAAACTATTTTTATATATCAATGAAATGACTAAATCGTCCAAATCTTCAACCTCTCCTCTCTCTCCTCTCTATCTGGCCAGCCCACGCGTAGCCCGCAACAGTCGACGCCCACGAGCTTCGGGCGCCGCCGGTCATACGCGGCAGCTCCAGGCGTGGGCGAGCTCGTTCGCCGTCGTGGCCATGGGCACGGTGAACTCGGGCGCCGCCAGCCATACGCGGGCGAGTTCGGGCGTCGCCTCCGCCGGCCTGGCGTGCGCGAGTTTCAGGCGCCGCGGCCTCCAACGCCCAACGGTGAAGCACGGGCGAGCTCGTTGGCCTCAGCCGGTAGGCGCGGGCGAGCTCCGTCGCCCTCGCAGCTAGGCGCGCGACAGACTTCGGGCGCCGCCGGCTCCGCCGGCCAGGCGCGGGCGAGCTCCGTCGCCCTCACGGCCTGGCGCACGACAAGCTTCGGGCGCCGCCGGCTCCGCCGACCAGGCGCAGGCAAAGCTCCGGCGCCGCCGAGCTCAGTGTGTCGCCGCGGCCAGGCGCGTGGCGAGCTCGAGCGCCGCGGCCTCATCCGGCATGGGCGTGCGAGCTCCGTCGCCCTCGCGGCCAGGCGCGCGACAAGACTGTTAGCTCCGTCGCCCTCGCGGCCAGGTTCCCCCAGCCATGGCGTGTGGTAGACAAAGTTTGAAGATAAGGGTAGTATGGACATTTTTGAAAAATAAAATTGGTTAAGAAAAAAAATACCAAGTGACGTGGATGGATGGCATAGAAGGGTAAAAAATGATAACACAATGACATAGACGGGATAAGACTGTTAGCGATGGCAAATAGGAGATTAGAACAATTTGCAATGGCACTCAAGGGATACCTCAAATAATTTCGGTATATGTACTAAGATAAAAAAAACGAGAATTCGTGTACAACGGAACTCACTTCTCCCAACTAACTTTGAAGACGACGATCAAGAAGATAATTAAGGTGCCCGCACTTGCTGGCTTTACCCTTACCATGTGGCGCCAAGCCAGCCTTGCAATTGTGGTAACTATACGTGGTCTTGCCGGTGGTGACGTTCACATCGTAAAAGCTCAGATCTATGTCGAAGACCGCCTCGCCGTGCAGCTGCTGGTCCACCCACAAATGCTCGCGGAACATCTGTGACAGCGGCGCCTGGTCCTCGCCGGCCGTCGCCACAACCCTTGTCCCCTCAACTCGCTTCGGCCCACCGGCAACGTAGAACTTGGGCACGGGACCGTCGGCCAAATTGACGCCGGCGTACGATATCCTCACGTGCCCGCCATCGTGACCCACCGCGAACTGGCGCCTGAGGTGCAAGAAGCCGATATCGACGTCGAACTCCACGGGGGTCGTCCTCGTCTGCTCATCGACGTCGAGCCCTCGTGCACTAACGAGGCTGACCGTGACTTGGGCAAGGCTACTCATGCGGATCGCGAACATGATTGTTAGAAAGAGCACAAGGGCCATTAGGCCGACTCCAGCAACTCCAATGAGAAAACAATTAAGGTAGTAGCATATCCTGTCTAACTTCGACGTGCTACTCGACATGTTCTTGACGATCCGACGATACTACTACTAGAAACTGAAGGCGTCGATGTGGCGAAAAGTGCACGCCGTTGTCAAGTTTTATGTGGAGCTTATGCTGAACCTGTTTTCCTCTTCGAGTCCGCTGACGAAAGGGAAAGGAATTCGACGTAGTGTTCTTGCCGCACACGATCACAGTCGGATCGCCGAGAATTGGGGTACACTTGATGAGGCATTTGGCCGCCTTAACGGAGTACGTGCCGACCGTATCTGCACGTGGTAAGTCGGACAAGATGTATGACATTTATGCTGTAATGCACATTTGCATATGTCCCGTAGCTACCTTGCCTCACACATGGCCATGTGGCTAACATTTTTCAGACCGACACACTGCATCTTAATACCCCATTGCTTGCACTCTGTTCTGCATCAGGTTTTTTTATTGCGTTTTTGTTTTGAAGCAAAAGGTAGAGGATACTCTACATTGTGTATTCAATTAATTCGCAAAAGCAAAATAGTTGTTACAAAATAACTATAGAAAATTAAAATTTACAAAAGAAGAAGGGAAAAACATCAACACATCAGGTGGATTTCTCAATCCATATTAAAATGACTTCTTGTTCCGTAGCCTAATTGATTCTTCAATGTTATGCAGAAGTGACTTGATTGCTTTGGTTTTTGTCCCTAACTTCCATGGTAATCCAAATTCTGACGTTGGCAATCTGTCATCTCTTCCCAAACACCTCTGAATATTGCACGCCACCTTTTACATCTAAAAAAATATTAGAAAAGGAAAAGTTTTAGGTAAATAGATACTAGAAGAGAAGCGTGGGAGAATGTGCTACAACTACAAGTGTAGCGCAGCGGTAAGGCCTGCACTTGACAGCCTTGCGGACTTGCGGCGGTGGTTGTACTCCCCGTTGTCAACAAAAACAAAAAAGGAAGGCTATTTTGTTGCAAACACCCACCCATCCACTAGATTAAATAGTCAGTTGAGTCTATGTACGGTTGGGCAAGGAGTTTCGGGGTGTTTTCTTGATTTGCTTGAGAATATGAATATCTTCTTCTTAACAATTGTTCGAGAGACTCATACCCAGGGCGAAGCTACATGGTCCCATTGGTGTCAGCCGGCACTGACGAAATTTCGAAAATCAAGTGTAAAATGCTGCTAATCACTATGCTTGACACCGGTGTCTAATGGAGCTAACCCCGATGAGGAGCTCGGCTGGCTTCGCCCCTGCTCGTACCCTTGGCAGATCGAGGTTTTTGAAGAGACATGGTAGAGGCAAAACTAAATGATGGTCTTGCATTTGTGGCAAGATTTAAAAAAGGTACGAGATGCCGTACGAAAAATTCTTTTTCGAAACACCAACACCAAAAAATCTTAAAATGTTTTATTTTACCGAGTCGGTAGGGAAGGCCCCTACCTATTTACTACTCCCTCTATCCAAGTTTATTTGTCATTTTGGAGTTGTTTTGCAGTATCCAGAATCATGGAATGTTCAATGCATGAATCTAGACAAATGTTGTGTCCAAATTCAGAGAATGTTCGATGAATCTGGTAGAAAGCTAGAATGATAAATAAACTGAGACGGAGGGAGTATTATTTTTAAAATATTGTTAAAAGGAAAAGTTTTTTTCTTGCCAGGTTACTTGTATTCCACTACAATACATTGTTGCTCAACCTTCTATTGAAAGAAACAATTACACTAGTTGGAATGCTACTATTATGCCAATTCATACTTTGGTAAAAGGTATAGCCGAAGAAAAGTATCATGACGAATTTCTACTTTGGTACCATGCCAAAAAAAAAAAACCCGGGGCCGCGCGATCTATGTGTGTGGCCTTGCGGCTACTAGTGCAACGCATCCAAAAAGAATTATGGAACTATTATTGTTGCGTTAGTAGCCCGATGGCCCTTTTCTTGTCATGAAACTGAAAACGATGCCTCTATCAAGGTGAGCCCGGCCGTCCATATTGCAGTACGACTTCGTCCAGAAGCGTGCAGTTTCAGCCATATGAGCTATTGAGACTCTAGACTCCAGGCCAGCGCACCCTTGAGCGATGCCTTCGTGCAGCTTTCGACCGGCACAAGTACAGGGTAGAGCCTCTTTAGGCGCTAGAAATATAGGACAAGCCCATCCATAGCTTCCTGATGATGGCATCGCATATGTTCAGGTTCTATCTCGACGTGCTCCTTGGGAGAGAGGTCTTAGGGCCTGTTCGTTTCCAGGTATATAATTTTTAGAGGGGTTAAATCAAAGAGAATTTTATCATTTTGGAGTACTAAATAAAGTTTAATCTCGAAACTAATTGCAGACCTCCCTATCTAATTTACTGAGACGAATCCAACGAGGGTAATTATGGTGTTATTAGAAGATGTTTACTGTAGCATCACTGTAGCAAAACATAGATTAATTAGGATCATTAGATTCGTCTCGCAAATTAGAGGGGGTCGCGACATAGGTTTTATTATTGAATTAATAAAAGTACTACTAAATAGTAAGATTTTCTTTGATGTGACAGTATATAAATTTTAGAGGGCGGAAACGAACGGGGCCTGCGTCTTACATGAGCAGCCGGGAGCATGAGCATATATGCTGTCAAAAGCAGAGCGTGCCGGCATCACATCAGTTGGCAAACTCGGCGTACGGCACGCGTCGTTATTGCTGCTGTCTTCGCTTCGCTTACCTGCGGGTGACGGCAAGTCGATTCGCCCAGCGATGGGAGACACGGACAGTACTTGTTGCTAGTGCGCTCTGAATCTCTTTCGGTTATCCGATCCGTCTGGATGCATGCGGCAATTGTTCGCACGGATGGATTAATAAGCCGGTCGTGTGGCTTTCTGTCGTACAATTCCACTAGATTTCTTGATAACATCGTTCACGGCCTGATTGCTCCGTTTTTGTGCCGAGTTGCAGGAAGATGTAACCCAGTATATATAATTATATATGTGCACAAAAACTCAAAAGGGCATGAAAAGACAGCACGAGTAATTAGAAAATTTTAAACCGACCGAGTTGGTGCAGCAAAAAGATCAATCTCTGAGTAGCGGAGGACTGGAGGAGAAAGCAGAAATGTCATACAAGCTCAGCCTGAGCATAGTGATCTAGGATAGAATAGAACTACGTATTAGCAATTGCAGACTTTATGGGAGTGAGTGGATAGCAGGGAGGACTATACAAGAGCACAAGCGCTTGCGCGCTCTCATTTGGATCATCGCCTTTTGCGGCTTCAACATTGCTGGTGCGCGGAGGCTCGTGCCCGCTTAGAAGTAGCTGGCGGTGTTCTCCAGGAAATCGGCAGCGTCGTCCAGCGTGAACATGAAGTCCATGTCCCCCATCGGGGAGTTGGTCGCGGACGCGAGCTCGGCTTGGACGCCGGCCGTGTAGCCGCTGCTGCTGCCGCTGCTGACGAGCTGCGACTCCGGCGTGGCCTGCTGGGTCGCCGCCGGGGGCACGGCAGAGAAATCAGCGGACGACGGGAGCTGATCAAACGGCATCAGCACGGCGCGGTCGAGCATCGGGGAGCAGGCGGCTGCCGGCGTCTCCATCCCGATTGCCTGGTGATCGTTGCCGAGGTGCGCGGCGGCGGCCTGCTGGGCCTGGGCGCAGGTGTGGGTCCCGTTGTAGACGACGTCGAAGAGCAGCGGGTCGCCGTCGGCGCGCTGCACCTGCTTGCTGGCCTGGCAGCCCTGCGTGTGCCGGTGCGTGCACCGGAAGTAGGCTCTGCGCGAGAGATGATGGATCATCAGGTTTACGAGAACCGTGCGTGCGCAAGTAGTGCTGAGAAAGGCGGCGCTGACCTCGGGTACTTGGCGCCCAGGATGTCCTTCTGCCCGTATTTCCGCCAGCTGAGGCCGTCGTCGAGCGGGGTCACGTCCTGCACGGCGCTCACCCGCACCTGCGTGCTCCACTTGGGCAGCGTCTTCCTGGTGGTCAGTGGTGGCCACGATCACACATCCAAATCAGAGGCGAGTGGCAAACGATTACAAATTAATAACCGGCTCTCTAATTATTATTACCGCTTTTTGCACTGGCCGGCGCCATTGCCGCGGCCCCGGGACTCCCCGGCCTGGTCGGACCCGGCGCTGATCGGGCTGCCGCCGCCACCGCCGGAGGGCGGCGACTCCGGCTGCCCGAACACGGGGGTGGCCTGCTCGGCGCAGCAGGACCTGGCGATGTGCACGGACCTGTCGATGGAGGCGCGCATGGTGGCCACCAGCGCCCGGTACCGCTCCTCCCCGCCCAGCTCGTTGCCGCCCGCCGTCATGTGGGCGTCGAGCTGCCTCACCATCTCCAGCACCTGCACCAGCTCCCCGACCAGCAGGCTGCGCCTCTGCTGATCCGACGACGCGCCCTCCATCGATCTCGCAGCCACCGCAACAAGCACCTCTGGCTCTCACTGCCGTTGTTTGCTCAGAGCTCTGGTGGTCGTCGAGTGTGCCGTGGAGGTGGAGGTAAGCTTATATGACGCCAGTGTAGGAGAATGTGGGCGCTCCTTATATAGCCGTCGGCAGTCACTCCGCTGTGCTTGTCAGGTAGTGGACGAAGAAGAGTATGTAGAAGCTTTGACTGGACTAGAGGGAAAGGTGGTTTTCTGCCCTCGGGGTTTAAAAGGACCTGCTCTGCGTGATAATAATATTCATCATTCAAAGCATTAAGGGTTGGACCGGTCGTCGGTCATTGGACGGGGGGATGGCGAGGTGTTACCCTTGGCTTTGACTGCTTCACCGCTAAACCTGGATCGCTCTTTTGGGCGGTACCGGCGCATCGCTCTGCTGGAGCCGGTAATCACTTTCCATCACTCGGGTCGTTATTACGTGTCACGACGGCACAACGCTGTGCTGCAGCTACTTCCTTGTCTGTGTCACCCAACGAATCACGGTTCTGATCGAGCTACGCGAACCGGAGTCGACTTGACTGCCCGGAACTGACGACGAACAAGGTTAACTCCGAGCTACTCGAACCAGAGTCGAATCGACAGAGGAACATCGATCTGGAGCCCACCGGGAAGGAACTGACGAAAATTCAGCTTCCGCTTGCCAATCACAAGAGCGCTACTGTACCCGGGAGATTTTCCCGGGGAGCTGCACCTAGCCGGGACTTGATGATCAACCAGATTATTTGATCGACAAGCGTCAATTAATGAATGGGCTACGGCGGCGCCACAGCGATGGATCGGTCGGAGCGGTATCGCCATAGCAGCTCTAGGCAAATCCAGTAGCTAGCCAGCGCGCGATGGTGGATCCACGGGTGGTCCCGACCCGGACTAACTGGCGACCATCAGGCAAAAAGCTCGGTCGATCGTGCGAAGAGGACGACGACGACCACAGATACCATCAACTCGACCCGGCTCGCGGCCAGTGGACGGGCGCCGTGGCTAGCACGGGGGAACCGGGCACCAGGCGCTGCTGGTGCGCTTGCACTGTAGCTACAGCTACAGCTACTTGCTCCGATTTGGAAGGCGGAGCCCGGCACGGCCAGCACGTTCTTCTTTTTTTTTTTTTTGATAACGGCCAGCACGTTCTTCACAAGAGCAAAGGACGGGATAGAGAGAGAATCCCTACCCGCCTACCAATGACGCACCGTGTCGAACGACACTGGCGTGTGGGCCCCGTACTTGAATTGGTCTACAGGTCAGTGAAGCAGTGTAATCTCCACCACGTTCTTGGTTCTTCTGAGAATTAATCTCTCCTTGAGTACGGACAACCTTGGGTTGTGTCTTGTCGATTTTACACTGCCCGATTCCACACGGGAGAGGTAAAGCAGTGTGCGTCTTTGCCGATTCCCCTGGTGGCCGTCGGCCACAAAACACAAGTACTACTTATTATTACTAGGAGCGTAACAAGGATGGATACAGAACCCGATTCTCACGCGGCCAACAAGACGGCGATGCTCCGGAAAGGGTTTCTTCTTTTGTAGAAATATAGAGCAGGCACCTAATGATTGACGCTCTCTGTACTTGCACCAAGATCGGCCGGACTCAAATATCTTTACTTTACACGTAAGCACAGATCCCAGTACCAACTCGTAACGTTTCCTCGCGGTCGTTAATTAACTGATCAAATCTATATGTGTGTGCAGTCTTTTCTTTTTCTAGTTTATATGTCGTCCATTAAACCAAAGCATATACACTAGTAGAGAACAATGAGTCCAACACTAAAAGATCACGGAAAGATTACACGGTGGTTTGGAGTGTACTACAGTAGTAAAAATCGCACGCGGTTTTCAGCTTTTGACATTTTCTAACAGCGAGCGAGAGCCAGGGCCGCTTTTTACCACGTCGTCTCGCGCTTATGCGGCTCGCTAGCCACTGAGCACGCTCGCATCCCTTTCGCCGGGAATTCTTGTGGACCCGGCAACGTCACTGGCCCCACGGCACTACTGTGCATGGCTCGCTTTCGCTGCGTTTATTAACCGCTTTGATCCCGTCCTCTTCGACAAAGTATATGTCTCATCGGTGATAAGAGATACTAAAGGTTATAAAGACTTTGTATTTTGTTTCCAGACAAATTAAGAAAGACTTTGTACTTCACTATATGTTGTTACATTTTGTTTAGCTTTTTAGGACTTTGTTAATGACTTTTAATTTGTGACTCATTCTTATTGGTTTCGCTAAAATGACACAAGATAAGAGCATATTGTTGATTTTTTTAATGTTTCAGCTTTTTTATCTCGAACACGCTGGATAACTACATGTCATTATATTGAGGATAACTACAATGCCACCGTAAAAAGTCTTTTACCGGTGATGGTGGCGACCCTAGAGCCCGCAAGACGCAACGGATATTCTGTGACGATAGAACCAAGGAAAGTTACTCAGACTGAGTCAAAGGCAAAACAGTCTTTCGGTGGCAAAAATCAGTAAAGGAAATTAAAAAAATGATTTAAATGGACGAAATTTTAAACAAATCCTACAACATGGAGTTTCTTTTATCATTTTATAAAACTCAATGAGGCAATGGAAGGTGTCCTAAATTACCCAAGCCATTCAAAAGGCCTTCTAAAAAGTCAAAAAAATAGATAATAAAAAAGTCAAATATATAGGATCGGGTAATGTTTTTTTTTATAATTTAGGATCGGCTAATGTTGAGAACTGTCACGATTGAGCTAGGTGTGTATATCTAGAAATTAAGGTCTGCACTACTGATTCAAAACGTCTGTGCAACGAATTCAAAATGGTGACGTTTTTCTCTCGGCATTGCAAAGAGTGTAAAACGTGCCAAAGTTGCACTGAATTGTGGAAATCGAGTGCTGCTACTGGGGAATATGTAGAACTTTTCAAAGTTGAAATGCCTGTCGGGAGAAATCCGACACTTAAGGTAGGTGGTTGATGTAGAAGGCTTGAGATCTCCCACACATTACAGTACTCCGTGTGTGTGCACAGGTACAGGGCAGCCTACAGGAACGTGCTCACAGTGCCTTCTAGACTGCGTTGATTGTGGACAGTCCCGGTGACCCGGTGGACCGAGAGACCGGCAAAAATGCCAGAGAATAGTTTGCAAAGAATTGGCCCGACCGATATCGACTGAAACCGACGCAATGTAGCCCTGACAAAATAAGTCTGTTACTGCACCCAGTCAAAGCAGGTATCAGCGACCATTTGGACCCATTGATTACTAGATTCCATATTTCCATTGTTCTTGTAAGTCATATGGTTTTTTCAGATGGTGAACGTTTGGTCGCTCTCAAATAATGATTTATGCTCTTGTAATAATAGATAGCTACATGTATGGATCGATAAAGTGGCTGGAATATATCAATATATATTTCTTTTCAAAAATACAATTTTGATGGAGTTTGAGTCATGAACTTCAAACAATGGAGATACAAAGGTGGATGCATTCACTAAACAGTAAATTGATGGTGCTTGAACACTACAAACCAGATTTTTTAAAAAAATAATCGTTTTTAATCTAAATTTAAAAAATCGTGCAAAACCATATTTTTAGAATTTAGACGTTTTTGACATGTCATTTTACTTGGTGTGATAGCTATAGAAAACACACAATTTAGTTCGGCATGATACAACAACACGTCGGACGCGAGGTTGAACTTCCAATCATCAATATCCGACGTGGGACTAAACTCAACAATCAATGTTTGTGAGGAAATAGTGCTTGACATGAGGATTAACAGACGATACTAAATGGTGATGATGTGATGGTGGAGAAATAAGGTATGATATGGTTATACAAGAGTTGAGGAATACATGAGTTAAGAGCATTTGAGTGGAAGAACGAGGGCAAAAACACAACATCAATATGGCTCTCTACTTGAGCTTTCATTTTGAGTGAACATTCAAATCCCTTCTTCAACCTTCCATTCCGAGAGATTTTGAGGTACAATTCACATGCCTACCTAAATGTGGGTCCTAATTATTTCCGCTTCCATCATGAACTCGAGCTTGGTCTCTTCTCTCTTGTCGGTTGGATCTACATCTAACATGGTTGGAGAGTTGTTCTTGTGCCGTACTGATGCAAAGCAAGCTCGCCACCGCCGGTTGCGTCCTGCACTTTGCCGCAACGATGCCGATCGGTCTCCTCCTGTTCCGGCAACGTTCCTTCTCACCCGGGTTGCTCCGGTCTCTTTCCTTCGCGCCCCAAAACTCTTGCCAAGCAAGCTATGTCGTCCCGATAACAAGCTCGGGTCGCTTAGTGTAGGTGACGTCCATGGTGTACCCTCTCACCTCCTCCCAAAGCATGAGGGCCCTCCCGCCTCACCTCCTTCCCTTCGGCCTCCACCCTGCCACGATAAGGTGCACGTGAGCCCATCAGATGGCCCTTTGCATCACCGTCGGTGCCCAAGTGTCAATGTCAAGTGCAAGTGATAATATTGTGGGGTCACTGGTGTGTGATACTCATATATATACTCCCTCCGTTCTTAAATCGTTACATTTAATTTGACCACTCATCTTATTAAAAACATTTAATAATTATTAAATATTTTATTATGATTTAATTTATCACTAATGAAAGTCGAAACATAATCTACATTTTTATAGATTCAAAAAATATTTTGAATACGACGAACGGTCAAAGGTAACGAGAAAAAGTCAACGGTGTCAACAATTTAAGAACAGAGGGAGTATATTAGAAGATAAAATGAGGGTTTGAAATAGATAGACTATTGGCATTGGTTGTAAAATATGTATACTTAAAAATGTAGAGACTTGAAATGGATTGTGCTTGAGATGATCAATGATACTTAAGAATTACATGTATAGATATATCGATAAGCACTATATGTTTCTAAAATAAAGCATTACATGAGCAATCAAACATCTGGGTTACTACTGCATATGTGAGAGCTGGTTCCCAGGGTAAGTTCAATTTATATGATTTTTATTTATATTTACATATTTATATTTTTTCATTCAGTAATGTTAATACTACTCCGTTACTAAATTGTTGTCGCTGTTAACTTTTTCGTTATGTTTGATCATCTGTCTTAATAAAAAAAAGTTTAATAAATATCATATATTTAGTTGGAATGTGTTTTATCACTAAAGAAACGAATATACCTTTTTGTATTTGAAGAAAATTTTCAATAAGACGAATGATCAACATCACGGAAAAAAATCAACGGTGACAACAATTTAGTAAAGGAGGGAGTATTAAATATATCTCTTGATTTTTGTAGCTCTACTATTAAAGGATCGTTACGTTTAATTTCTTGTGTACTCCCTCCGTTCCTAAATTATTGTTGCTATTAATTTTTTCGTTATATTTGAGCATTCGTCTTTTTTAAATAATTTGTTCAAATATAAAAAGTCATATGATATATTTTAAGTTTCTCACATTTCAATAAAATATATGATATTTTTTAAAAAATATTGAATAAGATGAATAGTAAAATGTGATGAAAAAAGTCAACAACGACAATAATTTAGGAACAAAGTAGTACTTTTTTGTCACAAATGATGACAGTGCGCCAACTCTGAGTCCAAAC
>JAUNZO010002702.1:0-30321 GCA_031894775.1 Chloris gayana
CCTTCATATATGCTAAGCGTAGTCTCCAGCTCTGCATAAAACTTTCTCTGCACGCAGGGTCACAGGAAGATAAACCTGACGGAAGAGCAGAGGAGAAATTTGCGGGGAGCAAATCAATCGGCCATGTCAAAGCGGCCGTGCAGAGGAGGGTCTGATGCTGATGCAGACGAACCAGAGGGGCATTGCCGCATGAGAGAGTCAAAGCGCCGGACGCTTTGGTTGGCTCCCTGCTCTTACCGGGCCAAACGGCCGGCGCGGCAGCTGTACCTGGTGCTGGACGACTGGGAGAGGGGATTCAGCATCTACCGGGTGGGCGAGGACGACTGGGATTCCTACGCCGGTCCTGACCCCCGCCCCGTCGGGTCCCCGATCGTCCGCGTTGAGGGGCAGCCCGGGTTCGCGGTGTCTTTTGCCTCCCACGACACCAAGATCTTCGCATTGCGCCCGTCGGGGTTCAGCCCCGGCATCCCCGTGTTTGACACGGAGACGCTGGGGGTGACGATGTGCCCTTTCCCAAAGAGCAGAGCAACTTTGGGTGGCCATCCACTCGTGTACGCCTCCGTTGGCGACAGGTTCTTGGCGTTCAACTTCAAGCGCCTCGAAATGCTGGGGCCGCAGCCGCTACCCACTCAAGACTCGTGGTCTTGGACCAGCATTGAGCCGCCCCCACCGTTCGAATCAAGCTGCGTCAGCAGCTACGCACTGCACCCAGATGGGCGCACCATCTTCATGTCCGTGAAGAACTGGAGCCCCGAAGACCGACGGAACAGCACGTTCACCTTCGACACGGAGCGCCTCGAGTGGACTCACCTCGGTGACTGGCTCCTACCGTTCAAGGGCCGAGCCTACTACGACCGCGAGCTGGACGCCTGGACCGGACTCTGTCTATTCGAGGAAGGAGGTGGGCATCTATGTTGCTGCGACGTCCCGCCTGCCACGGGATGCCTCACCATGCCTGCCTGGAAGCTCGGCAAGGATGTTTTCTTCGACGATGATTCGGACAGTCACTCGGGAGCCACGCTCGTGTATATGGGCGATAGCAGGTTCTGCCTTGTCGAGTGCCTGGTGCCCGACTTCGATTCATGCCCGCGCGGCCGTGTTCTGTCGATGACCTCCTTTGTTCTCAAGTACAATAAGGAGGGTGAACTGGTGACCGCCCACTCCCGAGCTTACGCATCAATTTCATACCAAACCGCTCGTCAAGATCTGAAGCTGGAGGTGGATCCCATAGCCTTCTGGATGTAATCGTGTAGTCTTTGGGTTGTCTTTTACTCTACTCAACTTTGGGGACTCGCGGTGTTGATTTGGAGATCCATTGCAACATTATTATTTGCTCCCCTTGTATTTCAAAATTGAGCAGCTGTCTTAAATTTGCATTTTGGCAGCCCTTTTGACTGCAAAAGTCTCGTAACCTATATCCTGAAGACACTCATAATATATCAGTAACGAAAGTTCCCAAAATATCTTATATTCTCAAAACCTTGTTTTCTGAATGCAACCTGAATCGAAGTTTCTGACAATATGGGTTCCCGTGTTCTGCTTGGTGAGGATCAGTCTTTCCGCAGCCTAGCAGATATGGAACATATCATCATACATGTAAGATTGGAGTGATGCCTACCGCGCGGCAAGAATTGTTAGCCATCTAAGGCTCTTAAGTCATGTATGATTAATCACCAGTTGATCGATGGGCTAGAATTGGTGGTGGATATGAAACAGCAGCGATCATTTTTTTTAACCAGCAGAAAAATCACATGAAAATGCAAACGAACAAGCTGGTTATTATGTATGGTTAGCCGGATCAACCTAATCAGGCTGGTCATCATGCACGAAAGCCTGCATCCTGCAACAAGGTGTGCGACGAGCACACCAGATTAGAGAAACTGAATTTTGACACACACTCAAATTAGGTTTTCATTTAGAGAAGTAAGTATAATAAATATACAACCATATGTATTCTTGGAGTGTGCAAATTTTCAGACGAATATTCAACTAACATCATCTTAAAAGTGCAAAAGACGATAGTATGACAGTTCAGCTTAGTTGGTCCTTTCAAATCAATTGGTCCCTGGAAAATAAAAAGCTCAGTAAATCCGTTCAGAGCTCTTTAGAAATCTCCCCCTTGTCTCTGCTACTTGTGCCTGTGCTACTATTTCCTTGCTTACTCTCCATCCTCTTGTATGTCATTAATTGCAAGACACGATTTTTTTTTTGAAATTAACATTATTACATGAAACAAGAATGATGAGATGCTTTCCGGTGTTTGCAAAGAATGTGGACCGTCGGTTGGCCTCGATCCAATGGTCCATGATAGAATGTACCAACCAAAAGGTACTTCAATATTGATGGAAGTACTTAGGTATTAAGGATAGAAAAGTAATTTTATATGGTGACCAAAATAGATCGCGAGCAATGAAAGGAAGGATGTAATTTACATTGTTTGGTCTAATTTACTTAGGATTATTGAACCAGTCCAAGATGAGGTGAGCCGGTTCCGCTGAATAGACAGAAAACATGTAGTGTACATTGTTTGGTCTAATTTACATGGATCCATCAAACAGCTAGGAACGTATGCTACATAGGATATGGATCATGTCGCGATAACAAATATGAAGACTCAGGTCATGGCAGTGCATCATTTCATATCATATTTACATTGTCTGATTTAGATTTACTCATTATATTGTGATTGATAAGGGTTCTTGTGCCACGAATTATTTAAACAACATATCGTCAACGATAATATTTGAGCACATATTGTCTAGTGAATCTTCTTCTATTGCTTGTGCCACCATTGTTGACGTGATAAGCTCTTCAGTTCATAAAGTGAATAAAAGAATGATCGAAGAAGATGATGGCCTGCCAAATGTGAAGTTCGATCGTGAAAACACATATTTCTTGCCTTATTGAGTTTATTCTTTCCTTACTAAGGTTTGGATTGCTTGTTGAGCTTGTACGTGATATCACTTTTTTCCATACTTTGCTAAGGTTTCCTAACCCATGCTATTGGTGATGATTATTTTTATTCCAGACCTTGCCCCTCACTCAATCAACGGTCCAAATCAAAATATCTTCTCATACCTCTAGGTACCTCGCAAACACTAGAAAACATCTCAAGAATGATTGTACTTTTTATCACCTCATTTTTTAGATATGCATTGTACATCATGTCATTTGGTGTAGTAAGTTGTGTGCCGGCTGGACATGGATCCTCAAAAGTACTTAAATATGCATTGAGTTTTCTACTAAACTTTCTAGTTAGTGCATAGTAATTTAAAATTTCTTGCTATGATGGTAGATGGACACGTATGTTGGCTCCCTAACAAGTTGTTGTCTGGAGATATGGTTGGCCGCATCGGTGTCATGTTCATTGCAAGTGTGGAAAGGATGAGTGTTTAAACTACTTCAGACACTTTGTAATCACCATCTCTCGATCCATTAGGAGGAATCTTTGTTGTATGGTCTCTCTGATCCTTTGCTCGATGACCATCGTTTATTTGAGCACACATACCTGCAGGCCTACAGGATGTAAATGTAACCTTTGCCACATGTAAAAGCCTACGTGCTCTAGGCTATCCAAACTTCCGATTACGAACCCCACCTACACACCTCTAGATTACGTTCAAGTATCATGGTCATACAGCATCGTCTGATCAGGAAATAGTTACCGATTTGTGTCTTGAACTGGTCGCGCCCGGCGTCCGTGCATCGACTTCTAGTCCGCCAAATTAACTCACGGTTGTAGCTACCTCCCTCCACCGGTCGTTTGTTGTTGAGACGACAGAAAAGCGTGTCTCTTCGCCATTACACACACAGCTTATATTATATTATATTAGGACAAAGGTCCTCGTGCACTTGTCCCGTGGGAAACCTTGAATTAGCAATGGCGAGTAGGAGCAAACAACAACGGACCACACTCCCAAATCCCAACTGGCCGAGGCCATCACAGATTCACAGTGCCATCACGGGCCTCCGTTGACTTGGACGAACCGGGTGTCCACTCGATCGCTTGAGCCTCTGATAGTTACCGATTTCTGTCTTGATGAACTAGTCGCGCTCGGCGTCCGTAGATCAAATTCTCGTCTGCCAAATTAACTCACGGGCTCACGGCAGGTTCCCCGGCGGTCGTGCTTCTGGTAGTATAGAGAAGAAGCGCGTATATCTGCCTCGCCATCACAGATTTGCGTAATGCCCTCTTCGTCCATGTGTCCAGTGGGAAGCCTTGCATATAGCAACGTTACGGGTCAACGTTACCAGATAACACTGACAAATCCCAACTCGAGCGACATCACACTAATCAGTCATTACGGTTACGGGTCAACATTGACCTGTCCGAATCCGAACCAGGCCGGCCGGCCTCTGCTCGTCCACTCGATCACTCGGCGTCGCATGCACGCGGCCACTCAGTTTGTTGACCCATGCAGGTTTATTTCTTGGTCGATTCATGAGCTTGCCTGGCGTTGGGCGTTGGTCGATGGCATGAATCCCCGGTGTAGATTGTGTTCGGGTTTCCGCGGGACTTAATTGTGGCCAGCATTCAGCAAACTGACTTCCACGTCCCCGGTCATGCATGGTCATGACTCGTGAACCCATGGCGCTAGCTTGGAGCACCCGTTCCAACTGTCAAGGCGACCTTGGAACAGGCGTTTGGAGGCGTGTGGTCGTCGTCTCCATCTTGTGCGCGCAAGCTGCCGTTTGGCCCGTCCATTTTCCATATATCATAGTCTTTCTTTTTCAAAAAATAAAATTCAACGTTCTTGCCCTGCGTAGCACGTACTCTGTCTGGGCGCTAATTGCCAGCGTCCATCCACGAATCTTCTTTGGGGAGCACGCGCGGCCGAGGAGATGGAAAAGCATCGGCACGCCTTTGATTAGGACGGCGAGGACGGAAATCCTTGTACTTGACGAGATTCGACGCGGCATCGGCGGCAACAAGGAGCGCGATACGATGCACGCACGAATCGCCTCGTTCGCGTGCGCGACTGCATACGGGAAAACCTTGCTGAGGAATCTGCAATCTGCAGGACCAGACATGCATGCCAACAGGGCAAATAAAGCATATACGCCTTACATATTCTTCTCGGATCAGTAATTTTTGGGACGTCACCACCGTACCGAAGGACGACGGCCTCGGATAGCAGCAGCCGGGTCCGACGTTCATGTCTGGCGCGCACTCGCGAGTGGGAAGAATTCGGCAAGTCCCCTTGGGTCACGGTCGCTTGCCCAACCCATGCTGGCCCATATAAACCTCGGCGCCTCCCGTGAACCGAGAATGGCAGCGCGCGCAGTAACTACGACACGAGCTCAAAAGCTGTCAACAATACAGGCCAGGGCCATCATTTGCAACCCCTGCGCAGTAAGAGCCTGTTTGGCCGCGCTTCCGCTCCGGCTCCACGAGGTGCTCCTTCATTTTTTTGCCAAACGGTGTGCTCCCGCTGCAGCTTCTCCGGAAAAAGTGGGCGAAGCCCTGCGCGAAACCGTGGCGAAGCCCGGAGCACCGATACGGTAGCTTCGCCCCGCTCCTCCCGTGTGGCCCCACCAAAAAAAAAAACGAATCGCCCCGCTGCCCTTGCTGCCCTTCTCTCCCCCGAAATCTCCTGCGCCCCCATCCTCTCCCGTTCGCGCCGCCCCGTCCGCCCCCACCCCGGCGCCATGAATCGGACAATTTTCTTTTTTTGTATTTATTATGTATCACATTAAGTAACATAAAAATGATGAAACAAGAACTGGGATTATACAATGCCTCAAGGGCAGTTCGGACAATTGACATTTTCATCCATGAAGCTGCTAGAGAAGCTACAGAAGAAGCTGCAGGAGAAGCTGCATGAGAAGCTGGTTTGCCAAACAGTTTCAGGCACAGCCGCAGCCACAGCCAGCACAGCTGGTTTTACAGAGAAGCCACAGCCACAGCTGAAGCCGCCACAGCCGGAGCCCTGCCAAACAGGGCCTAACTAGCTCCCTCTAGCTTCTCCGGCCACCACGCGACTACCAGCTCCAGAGCACAGTGTCCAGCTCGTCGCACCTCTCTCCGGAGGGCGAAGGCAGCAGGATGGCCGGCTGGTTCCTGGACGGCGAGGAGGCGGCGGTGACGCTGGCGCCGGTGGCCGTGTACTGGGTGTACTCGGGCATCTACGAGCTGCTGCTGCGGCGCACCACGCTGCTGGACAAGTACAGGCTGCACTCGCCGAGGGACGAGGAGACCAAGAACATCGCCTCCCGGAGGGACGTCGTCAGAGGCGTGCTCCTGCAGCAGGCCATCCAGGTCGCCATCGCAGTCGCCGTGCTCAAGGTTAGAACATGCTTCTTCTCCATGATACTACCCGGGGTGCATGCATGCTATGCTACCGGTGAGTATCCATCTCAAGGCTTCGATGACATCCAACTATAACAATGAGCTTCTATGCGTCGTACGAGTACCGTTCTGCATGCCTTTTCCCTTCCTACTATTCGCGTCCTGCCTTGTTTCGTGTACAATGTCGGCAAGCCACATGATCGTCAGTTGTGTTTCGTTTCGTTTCCTTTTGTGAGCTCCTTTTTCTCTTATTAGACACCAGTATTTGACATGATTTTGTTCCAATATTTTGATGTTGAGGTTCTTGATGAGTCTTGACGATCTTTATTCTCGGGTTTTATACGATGAAAAAAGTGATGTCTAAGTCTTTAACATCTTCAGAGAACAAACTAAATTAAACTAGTAGGACCGAGGCCATAAGATGTTAGTTAGCCCTGTTCGTTTCCTGCCCTCTAAAATTTAAGCATTGTCACATCAAAGAGAATCTTATTATTTATGAATATTTCGATTAATTTAATGACAAAACCCTATTCATTTCGATTAATTTAATGACAAAACCCTTTTACAGATTAGTGCTAATTTTCGAGATGAATTAATCTATGTTTTGCTAAAGTGATGCTACAATAACTGTCTTCTAATCACGATTTAATTAACCTTATTAGATTCGTCTCGTGAATTAGTCTACGGACCTGTAATTTATTTTATAATTAAACTTTATTTAGTACTTTTAAATAGTAAAATTCTTTTTTATGTGACAGCTATAAAGTTTAGATAAAAAAACGAACACACCCTTAGGCACAGTACGTGATGAACAAGAGCGAGCTGAGCTCGGCGGCAGGGAACAAGTAGAAGGGTGCGGGGGTAGGTTGCCTGGTGATTATTATACGTGTTCTTTAGTCCTTATCTCTCTGGTCAGATATTTTATTAGAAAGAAAAGGCAGTAAAATGCTTCTACGGAACTCACTTGAGAGAGACCTTCGTCTCTGCTGTCGGGCCAGCAGCCAGCACTGGTCAAAACAGGGTCAAACATGTGCTTGGACGGCATTCGACGCACATCGCACCTACCTGCCTGCGCCAAAGCTTGACACGGATGCGACGGTGGGCCGGTACCGGACCCGACGGCGGCGCTTCGCCAAAGCCACTTCGAGGACATTATTTCACGGTGCGCGACCCAGGATTTCACCCTCATTTAACACGAGCCTATCGTCGTCGCTGTGACAGCGGTGCCCGGGTGTCTTGCTTTGCTTGCCAGGACGACGCGCCGAGCGTCGCCACGCCTTTGCCTCGCCCGACGAATGGCTTGCTCGCCTGACAAGCATTGAAAGAGGTCCTGGCGCTAACCACTCTGGTGTCTCGCGCCGCTGGTCAATGAAATGCTGGCGGTCTCGTCGCCGCCGCAGGAGAGAGCAGCGGGGGACTGGTCGACGTACACGTACGCGTGCACCGCCGCGTCACACGCCCATGCAACGTTATCACGCGCCGCTCATTTACCGTACGGTTTGTGTGTTTTTTTGAAGAAAAAAACACTGACGTTCCTTGTACTGCTGCCCTGCAGCTAGAAGGCGGCGGCGCGACGACGACGGGACCGGCGGAGCCGCTCCTGGTCGCGGCGGCGCGGTTCGGCGTGGCCATGCTGGTGCTGGACGCGTGGCAGTACTTCATGCACCGGCTGATGCACTCCAGCACGTACATGTACCGCCGCTTCCACTCGTGGCACCACCGCGTGGCCGCGCCCTACGCGTTCGCCGCGCAGTACAGCCACCCCGTCGACGGCGTGCTCACGGAGACGCTGTCCGGCGCGGCGGCGTACCTCGCCTCGGGCATGTCCCCGCGCACGGCCGCGGCCTTCTTCGTCTTCGCCACCGTCAAGGGCGTCGACGACCACTGCGGCGTCGCCGCGCCGTGGAACCCGCTGCACGCCGCGTTCGCCAACAACACGGCCTACCACGACGTGCACCACCAGCGCGGCGGCGGCCGCCGCAACTTCTCGCAGCCCTTCTTCGTGGTCTGGGACCGGGTCCTCGGCACGCACGCCAGCCACGCCGTGACGCAGAGGCGCGCCGGCGCCGGGCTCGAGGTCAGGGTCTTAAGCAAGGATCAGAGCCGGACGCGCTAGTGTTCATTCAGCCTTTGCTACAGTTCTGCAGGCGCCCGCCATGCCTGGGTTCGCCATGCCTCGTTCAGCGTTCTGTTTTGGCTTGTAGCGTTGTCCGACGTGTTATGTATGTACTCCTACGCGTGCCTTGTGTATATCTAACTCTTATTATTATAGAAACACGAATAATGTACGATCAGAATCCATCAACTTTGGGTTCTGTCTTCCACTAGAACCCAAATGGCGCAATAGCTCAATGAGGCCCTGTTCGTTTCCTGCACTCTAAAAATTATACCCATCACATCAAAGAGAATCTTACTTATTTAAGTAGTATTTTTATTAATTTAATGACAAAACCTATGTTACGACCCTCCCTCTAATTTGCGAAACGAATGTAATGATCCTAATTAATCTATGTTTTACTACAATAATGCTACAGTAAACATCTTCTAATAACATCATAATTACCCTCGTTGGATTCGTCTCGTGAATTAGATAGGGAGGTCTGTAATTAGTTTCGAAATTAGACTTTATTTAGTACTCCAAAATGATAAAATTTTCTTTGATTTGACCCCTCTAAAAATTATACACCTGAAAACGAACACACCCTGAGTTCATCAACTTGTATTCTGTCTTTCCAAGTTCAGATGGCATGAGCTCCACGACTGCACACTCGGTTAGAACCATCGCGAGTTAAAAACCAGATGCCGCAACGGTACACATAAACTCCCCACGCTCCAGAACCAAGTCGATATCACAGCAAAATACTTGCAACTGACACAACTTTAAACCCAACTCTGCCTGATCATATTTCAGGACCGGACCTACTTCCCCCATGTACACAAGTAAAAAAGTAGTACATGACGAACAGAGCAGCGTTCTACAGCCTGCCCGGGTAGTCGAGGTGGTCGCTGCAGTTGGTCGACGGCACCGCGGACAGCTCCAGCTTCCCCGTCCACTCCTCGCCCGGCTTCAGTGTAATGGCCCTCTCCACCGCGGCAGCGTTCACACACAGCATCTGCTTGTACTCCTCGTCGCCAAAATCTGCCATCGATTTCGACTTTTTCTCCCAGGGGTTCCACACAACTGATGGACACAACAGGAAATGTTTAGTTTGGTCACTGCAGTGGTTAACTTCATTGATGGACCAGTGAAAGGTGAAAATCATCTTACCGATATCAGGAAGCCCTTCTTTTCTTATGATGAAGGTGCGTTTCTTTTCATGATCAAGTACAGCAATTACGCCTGGGGAACCAACATAGACTCGATCCACCTGCAAAACAGTTAACATGCTCCTCAGATTATACTCAACAATACACTCCAAATTAACACGCTTCTTCTCAATGTCCCCAGTGGAACAACAAGAGCAGATGCATCCAAACATCAACATAGAAATCTGCATAGTTCGACCAGCCGATTGCATATGTGCTATGAACCTGGAAAACTCTAAACTAAGTCTAGAAGTCACTCTTCATTTCAAGAAAAAAATTGAAAGTTCCGCAGTAGATACAGCTTAATCTTCTAGCAGGTTCACAACTACAGTCAGCTGCTCGAACTATTCAGTAAAGCAAATCACACTAGATATCCCAAAATATTCCTGATATGCAGTTTATGTATCTTCGCACTTCATGAATGTGACAAGCTAGCCATAACATAACAATAACTCATATCTCCGAAATGCTGAAGTAAACAGAGTATATCTTTGCACATCAGGACATAAAGGAGTTACCTCTGATTCAAAAGTTATCGCGTCTCCCTGTTCTGTAAAGCGTTCCCGTTGGCTAAGGTTGTCAAGATAATCAAGAGTCTCCAGACCTTCTATCCTCACTTCACTGGAATGAAGGCACATCACATCAATATAAGTCTATATATCACCAGAGATCAGAAAGGTTCTTTATTATTCTTTTGTGCATAGGATATATTTATTGATTCTGAAACTATGTCACAACGGATTATGTATATGTAACCTCGTCATCATTAAAAGTAAGGAACATGCAGCCCTTCATGGTAATGTAATAGGCTAATCATCTGGTTAACATGAATGAGGAGGAGAAGAAGAGATTGCAGTTGTGAATGGCTGTAGTCAGCTTTGAGACTTTTGGTGATGTAATAGGCTAATCATCTGGTTGAAACAACCCTCTCCATTTACCGCCCCCTAGATGTCTGCTGGAGATCCAGGGACATCTGGGGGTGGGGAGAGTTGAACTGTTATGTAGCGTAGATCGGTACTTGTGGTGATTACTCTGTTATATTTCCGTTATCTGATAATGGAAATGGGGTGAACCCTCGATTCAAAAAAAATCCCTTCATGGTAATAATAACAAACAGGATTTCTTGGAAAATCCAATTGATAAGTAGTTTTGTTATTTCTTATTTTCATAAGCAATTCAGTAACCTAGTGAAGCATATGTCCAACTCAAGTTGGTTCATTCTGCACTTCTTCCATGCATGACCTCTTAAATTTCACGCTATTCTTTTACCTCTATTGCTTATATATTTTAAAAGGTTACAGTGGCTCTTGCAATTCTTTTGGCACATTTTTTGTAATGCCTGAACGAAAAAAATATCTGCCCTTCAGTGACAAATAAAAAAAAAAGCAAGCGCGTCTCAAAAATTAACTAAAACGACTAAACTATAGGAGATAAAAGAAACAAAATGAGTGAATCAACACATCAAATTAAGCAGATACATACATATAACAAGGGACCACGAGGCAAAACAATGTGATACCTGATGTCAGAAACAGAGAGATATGTGTTGTAAGCAAATGAAAAACTGAATGGCTTCCCATTAACATTTCTCACACGTGATACCAGTGAAAGGCCTCCATCCATTGAAAGAGAAACTCTGAGACGTAACTCAAAACTGAAATTCAAATTAAAACTGAAGTCAGACAGAGTAGAGACTAGTATTTTTCACTTTTTTCTCGAACATGCAGTAGACCTCCGCATCATTATATTAAGAAGTAAAAAAGGAACAAGAACCCTTACAAAAGAAAACCACACACATCGCACTATCAGGATTTTTGTTACATTCTCGCCCGTGATTTACTAGAGACAACCACTACCAACACCACACTACCTCACAGGTGGCAACACAGTACTAGTATTTTCAATTAAAGCATACGGTCATGTCAAAGATCAAATTAACACTTGAAAAGGTAAATATTCAAATGATACATAGTTTCATTTCATAAGTACACTTGCTTCAAGTTTACTCATTTGTATCGTATATGAACTTCATGAAATCACAAACATTATCACATATTTAATTAACTTAGCTTTGAGTAGAAAACTTGAATTATTGTGCACAGGGCATCCCATCTACATCACGACAGGTGTTAGCCTGTTTAGATTCCTTTTTCTAAGCAGATGAGGCACATGGAACAGAATCATGGATCAAGCAACATGCCTTTGATGGAGAAAATGAAAAACTAATACCTTCTCTAGTTAATTGGCTAATTGACATTACATTATATAAAGTTTATAAACCACAAATACTTTGAGACATTTCAACAGAGGCAGTTCTGAGTGATTAGTCATTTATTAGTTTTTCCACAGGTAAATGGAAGTATGTATACTTTGCTAAAGCAAATGTACTTAGGCCAAATGGATCGTCACTATACCAGTGTGGCCAGCACTTCAGGTCATCATCAGATGGCTTCAACAGAAGGTCAACAGAAGCTTTGTTGTTGTTATCCCCAGAACTTAGTGGTGGAGCCTCCTCCTCTACTGTCCATATCTTGTTCCTTGCAAATCCATGTTGCTCCAATGTTCCAGTGTTTCCAAACTGACAGCATGATTTACAGATTTCCAAAATTAGTAAAAATTGCATAAATAGTTACTTGCACCATGTTGCCCAATATGAAATATCTAGTTGACTGAAAGATTATACAATACCTGTGGAAAGCAAATCGGAATTCCACCACGCGCTGCTTTTGGTGGCTTGAAGATTGCCTGCAGGAAAACCATTAGGTACGAAACAGGAACTTCTAGAGCGCTTCCATACATAAAGTCAGAAATCAATAAAATTTTAGTGGGCAATCGAGACGTTCACTGCAATTTAAGGCAGAATGATGACGGATATATAAGCTCAATACAAGTAAGAGCTTTGTAATGCTAGATAAGAAAGTTGCAATATGTAATCTCCCTCGAGAGGGCATGCTGAGGGGAAAGATTGCTATCCTTCTGTATGCCTTTTTCCTAGTAGATCACATAAATAAACTAAGGGACAGGTGTAAAATAATTTCGGTGATGCATAAACTGGAGTAGATATATTCGGCAAATCAGTGATACATATAGCAAGGTCAGAGTAGTAACTGATATACACAAACTTCATGCTGTAAATGACATCAATTGTAAGTGCAAACATAAATGATTTCACGAATTCAATCCCAGGATAGTGAGGATAACAGCAACCAGGCGACTGTAACTGAACCAAATAATTCCCGCACCCCAACGTAACAGAAGAGGAGAGCATTGCAACGAAGATGAACAGACGGGGGTCGTAGGCGACGGCCTCACCTTGCTGCTGCTGAAGAGGAGCTCCTCGCCGCGGTCGTTCCTCCAGGAGACGACCTGCCCGCCTTGCAAGCTCACCTGCAACCCAAAGCAACATGAACCCAGAACATGAATCAGAACAGAGTTTCACACGAGACCGAGGAATGCCGAGCCGATCACCCGAGGGAAACTGCAAAAATGAAATCCATGGGGAAGCGACTCACCCGGACAGAAGCCCCCTCGGCGACCGGATCACGACCTGGTCGCCGCCGTTCCAGTCCTTGGTCACCTCCAACCCCGGGCGCTGCTCCGAGCAATGCCCCATGCTCATCAACCAGAGCGACGACACCAACACCGCCGCCGCGTCACCCCGAGAGAACCAACCGACCAGTCACCCACCACCTTCCCGGCGCACGCAAGCGAGAGGGAGCACACGAGCGCTCGATTCAGCCCACGCGCAGGGCTACAGCCAGCCACCTACCAACCTAGTACCCGGCTCCCGTACAGGTCTACCACCAGCACTACACTACCACCGCCCACAGCAAAGCGATGCAGACAGCAGAAACAACACGGGTCGCCATTGGAACAGCTTGGATGTTACGGCTAGCCTCCAATTCTAACGCCTCGCTCCTTCCTTCCGCAAGCGAGAGAGAGAAAGGGGAAGGGAAAGGGAAAGGGAAAGGGCGAGGCCCAAATCTCGTGACACCTACGGCGCAGCAGAGCAAGGCAAGGCAGCGCAAAGCGCCGCGGCTTTTTGTTCCCCGGCCTTTTCGTTGCGCGCACCACCAACCACCACCACCACCACCACCCCGGCGTCGTCTCAGCAAGCGAGGTCCACGCCCACACGGCACGGAACAGAACGGAACGGTGCGGGGGTGCTAAGCTAGAAGGGGAATGGGCGTGGCACGGAGATCTCTCCCTCTTCTCCTCTGGCAAAAGCGGGATGCACATGGCGGGGTGGCGTGGCGAGAGCGCATCATGGGAGCCACCTCGGCATTGCCACGGTACGGCCAAGGATCCAAGGGAACGGGGAACAGCTGGAATCCGAGAAGCGCGGGGGTGGTGGGTGGGCGCTGGTGCGGAGCGGGACGGCACAAGCTGTGTGAGAGCGGAGACCCGCAACCGGGACGGGAGATAAACGATGACTCCGCGGGGTTTGATTGCTCGGTGGCGCATGGCAGGACAGCCAGCGAATGCAGCAACGGCGCACGGTATTGGACACGTGCAGTGAGGTGGCCATTCAGGGATGAGTCACTACGTCTTCGCTAAACTTATTATTAAAAAATTAACGAAATGTATTTTTCTTGATTTTCTATTATACACGCCAAGTGTAGATGTACCAAAACAAACTCCATTACATTTACATGTCCTGTAAAATGGTTTCTAATTGATTACTTAGCATAGAGTGTTTCTTATTTAACGTCAAACCGAACGTTACTAAAAACACTAAAAACCACTAAATTTTAAGAGCCGTCGAAATGTCCAAGTGAACAGCCTTGCATCATAAGTTACTTAAATTTGACGGTTTCTACTTGTTTGGGTCCATGTGATTCAAACTAACAATCACGTAACAACTCGTGACTCCTTTATGTCAGAAGAGTAGTCGTGCACGTCTAAATAATATATAGCTCGCTTCAACTTTTTTTCTATAAAAAATAATTTTATTCTTACATATCATTCGAGCCGGAAAACACACTAAACCACACAATGTCATCAATACCCGAAACACTATAACTTTGTTGAACCTTTTTGTCTTGTAATGCCATTTAACTTCATTTTTGTTTTGGTACAAGTTGGCAAGCACATTTGAATTTGGGAGCCTCCAACAACCAAACCTAGCACCGGTGATTCATTCTTAATCTACACACCATTAAAAGCTCTATTGTCATGATACAAACCAAAGATATATTTGTAATTTTTTAAAATATATGAGCCTTATATTTTCTTAAAGCAAAATTTGATTATTTCTTTGGTGCTGGACGGTAATATGTTTGTAGAATAACCATGCGTAGTCGAATTGCTCGTGACTTTCCTAAACTTGTATTCGAGAAAAAAAAACTTTCCTAAACTTGTATAAGACTTCTCTTAGAGCATCCTGTTTTAGTGCCAATTAGAAAAATCCAATGAGCTTTGAGGGACTTATACCCATCAAATAAGTTGTCTAGTGTATTGTGTCGTGTAAACTTTACATTTGTTTCTTATTCCAAAAACAACAAAATTCAACTGTAAGCTCTGCTGCCGACTCCGGCGTTTGGCAACTCGTAGTTCCGGGCTTTGGATCAAAGTCAGCAAGGGTACCCGACCCGTTTGCGGCAATGGATGAATTGATATGGGTCAAGGCTCGTGGGGGCACACATCGGGTCAAATGAAGTACACCGTGCGAAGAAATGCCGATCTAACAGAATTCTGGAGTCTGGACCATGCGTCAACCTACCGCGCCGATCGAGATGCACGTCGTCATACCCTGCGTACCTCATCTTCTCTTCTGCACCTCCGTAATGATAAGCCCCTTCTTAAACCATTGGTTTGATAGACCAATTACCTTCCCTTCGACGAGTCTGATCGATGCAGGTGACGCATGTGAGTCGTTGAGTGCTGTACGCACTAAAGTAATAACCTTTGAACAGTCACAACACTGCAGCCGGAAATGCAGGTCGCTTGCATTCCCTGGGAATGCGACCGGCCGGCGTACCGAGCTCCGTCGGTCACCAGTCAAAATAACGCACTGTTCGTCGACACGGCAGCTGGTGAAGGACGACGGCAAGCAATTGGCAGCTGCTGCGCGCATAGAAATCATCGCTGCAATCGCACCATCTGTGCGACAGAAGGATACAGGCGATCACCGACCAGCATTGATCGCATCTGTCGCTAATCGCTATATAGGTCGCAGTGTCGCATCAGTATGCTTGATCAAGACTGTAGAAGCAGCGTGTTCAAATTTTGAACTTTGAAGTAACTGAAAGCGCCAATGAACAAAGATAATCACACATCCAGACTAAGTGAAACAGAGAAACAAAGAAATTCTCATTCCCGTTGGTTGTTACTTTATTAGTAGTAGTATATCTACATCATACAATCAGTTGATTCAGTTCATACGAACAAAGCAACTGAGATAACGTTCGGACATTCAGGTTAAACCTCAGAGAAAAAACTTCCCGGGACCCGGAGCATCCACTTCTCGGCGGGGCAATCCGAGATGGGAAAAAGGGCTAATTTACAAAGGTACAGCGACCAAATCATACCTTCTACGTGAGTTTGTTAATCTCGCAGGGCAGCTTGGGCGCTCTTCAAAAATCACCAGGCCACATGCGTGCGTGCGTGCGTTTTAGTGCGTGTGAGAGGGCAGGCGGCGTCGGCGAATCAGCTAGCCGCGATGGCGTCAGCCGGCAGGGGCCGGAGCCCAGGAGCTGGCGGAGCCTGGGCGCGCCGTGCTCCATGTGCCGGCTGCTTCGTGGCGCCCCCGCGCCGTCCATCATTGACAGGAAATTTTTCACGGCACGAGCTGGCGGCGGTGCGGTGGCTGTTTGGTCGGCGGGCACTTCCTCTTGAGCTTCGTCTGGTGCGCTCTCCTTTAGTTTCTCCTGTGATGTAAGACGCATTCAAGAATGAGACGTGCAGAATGAAAGACACTAGATTAGCGAGAGTTCAAGACTTCAAGCAAATCGGGAGGTACCATCAGAGCAGAATTCTCCATTCTGAGTTTCTGGGAGCTTTCTGTTAGCTTGTTTATTTCGTTTCGAAGGGACGTGTTTTCTGCAGTCAGGAGCTCTACTTTCCGAGCCAGTTCCTCAGTCTCAGCCTGCCAAAAGAACAGAAAAACAAGGATTATTTATTTAAGAAATGCTTGGCATTGTACGCGCGCCCTGAAATTTACAAGCACAATGGAGACTTTTTTTAACTGAACTGAGTGTCATCGAACTTCTGAAAGTCAAAACAATTAAAAGCATGGTTGACACGGGTATCTTTTATTTACCTGCTTCCTGAGCCTCGAACGTCGGGCAGATTCCCTATTTGATTGCTTCCTCCTTTCACGTTTTGATTCCTTATCATCCTGGAAAGTCAGGAAACAGTTAGATTGTTTCAGGTAAAAGCACTCAGTCCAGATATCTTTTTTTTCTGTCACAAGGCCATTTGAAAATAATAGGACAAAGGTACCTAACATGTACCGTTGGCATAATTTTTTTCCTTTGTTTAGAAATCATGTAATCAATCTTATTAAGAGGCTAACAGTACCTTAACTGGCCATTCAGTTGACTGTGTGCCGCTACTAACCCTGAAATCACTTCCGGTGCTCACACATGGTTTGATTGGTGTATCTGGGATGCACACATTGGCCACAGTTGCTAATCTTGCTGGTTCTCTTGGTTTATCATTAGGTATTGAAGCTCCACATGTTTCTGCGCCTGAAGAAAGAAATCAAGACCTTTTTGTCATACCAGTAACAAAATATTAATAATATTCAAACAGATAAAAAGCAAAATATCACGCAGATAAATTCACATATAGTTTTCTAATCTCCTGATAACTATGAATGTCCTATTGTGAACTGTTTGATGATACTGAATTAAGGAGCAAACAAGTAGGGTACCTGATGTAGTCATCTCATCCAGGCTCCTTTTCTTGGGAGTTCCGCATGCCTAAACAAGGCGAAATTTATTTAAAGCGTCAATATTCACTCACTGACTAAGAACACTGGAACAAGATTGATTATAGAAGATAGAACAGTACCCTTTGGTTGTTTCCATCACTGGATCCTTCTAGGCTGTAATCCCCACTGCATTGACAGCAACCAATGCAAATTAACTCAGTTTACTGAAAGTACAACAAAAACCTAAAAGATGCACTTGATATTGCTATGAAATATTTCAGCAAACCATTTATCACCTTGTTTTTTCACTGTTACCACTGCCAGTTGACACAGCAGTCCCACCAGTTTCCTTCAATTTCTTGTTTAAGCTGTTATCCTTGCTGTTCACAGACTTTGCTGGCTCTGCATTCAATGGGTTCACCATCTTGACGTAGAAAAAAGAGAAGAACAGTTAATAACATAACAAGAACTAATATGTAAACAAAAAACTATACAGCTAATAAAAAATAAAATCCATAAGCATATTGCCGTATACATCAAATTCATTGTCATTGTGCCATATTTTGTCATAAGAGATGGTCATATGCATATGCAGCAAAGTTTCTTAAAAGCATAATCCCACTAGTTAGTGATTATATGGGGCTAACACTGAGTTATCCATCATTGACTTAATCTCACCTGTGATAGAGTAACAGCCAAGCTAAGTTACTAGAATACGAGAGAAAAGATTTAGAGCATGTCTTACCAGGGGCATGAAGGGATGCAGGAAACCACCAGCATGTGGATATATTGCAGCATATGGCTTGCCGAATGCAGTCGTTGGAAGATTCTGCAGAATGCGGAGAGGTCAGAATTCTTTCAAGATACGAATATCATTTGATATGTCAAGATAAATACCTGAGGAGCCCACATAAATGGGGGAGGGACATGACCAGGGTTAAAAAATGCAGGCGGCAAGATCCCTGGACCAAAATATGACTGCACAAATTGTCCTTTGCTTTAGCCAGCTGCCCGTAAAGAAATGAAAACATGAAATTCAACAAAGAGCACTAAACAAATTATTTTACCTGCATAGCTGACCAATCAAGGTATGGAAAAGTAGCTGGCTGGTCCTGCAAAACAATTAAGTGTAAATCGGACACCACAATTTAAATGGCCACTACCAAGTTATGGAATACTTGACTTTGTCTGACCAAATTAAAGATGCAAAGCCTAACAGACTTTGTAATAATATCGATAAATTTAGTGCCATTTCTCTTGTTGCTGGTGTTGTATAGTGTTCCAACTTTACAGATTTAGGATTCCTCTGGCCTTGGATAGGTCCAAAATCAGGGTGAAATGATACTATATATGCATTTACCTTGGCCGGTGATGGTGCTTTTACTGAAATCTGAGTAACTACAGCTTCATCATGACCCATGGCTTCCTGTGAATTCCTGCATACATATACAAAATATCAGAAATTAGTGTTTCATCTTCCAAAAAGTTTCCCTGAAGTTTCATCTTTCGATTCAATAGTAACTTCAGGAAACATCATACTACACTGCTATAATTCATTCCTTCAATCGCTCAAGTTTCCAAGATCTATCACTCCAACTCATAGTTCTTAAAGAATAGATAGACTTTATTTTTTGCAATAGTTGATATGCGATGTCTCAGTTGGTTCTTAAAAACATTTTGGCAGCTTTGAAAACATGGAGGGTTCTTCTTTAAATTATACTCGTGAAATCCTTTTTTATCAGTCTTCTCTTCAATACATGAAACAAGAATAATCAACATAATGTATGAGATTTTTTTTTCAGTACACTTTGGACAACGACAGGGGTATAGGACCCCCGAACAATGGTCGAGCCTGGTGAACGATAGGGGCCTACTACTACCAAACTTTTGGTTGAGGACTCATATCTTGGCTCACGCTGTCTTCTAGGGAAGGGACGGACAATGATTTGCCCCAACGCAAGTGTTAAAGTAACATAAACTTGGTTTCGTAACTTTAACTATGTTCTTTTCTCATGTCTCCGAACAGTTGTTCATCGGCCTAATTAATTAAGTGTTACAACAGCCACTGTCCCAATTCTAAAGTCAGGAACAAGTTACCCCACTCCTTTTTTTCAGGTGCAAAATTTCGGCAGCATCCTAGTACAATTCCAGCGATGAGCTGACTAGATTCGACGAAAGCTAAAGCAGAGAAAGGCGACGTGAGGTGAGGTACGAAAAAGAGTTGAGGCGACAGAGGCACCATGGATGGACAACAATTTTACAACCCCCTACCAATTATAGGAACGCAAAAATCAAGTAATCACCCCCCATTATATTTGTTCGAACTATCTGCTTCATTTTGGGGAGGAAAGTGATGAATAACGAATTCCTGCGATGCAACGTTTTGCCTCGCAACCAGAACGGAGAAGGAAAAAAAACCATAAAACAGAGAGACGAAGTCGCCGCCGGGCTGTGTCTCCCGTGCAGGCTCTCCTCACCGGCGCCACAACCCGGCGCGACCGTAAGGAAGGCCAAGGCAGCACCGACGCTGCAATGGCAAGCTACGCTACACGGCTACAGGATCTCGCACGAAACATCAGGCTTCGCGGCATTGCTCTTTGACATGCGCATAGCAGAGCAGAGCGTGTACCTGAAACGGCGGTCGCGGGGGAACCGGCGGCGGAGGGGGTTCGCGAGTACCGGTGGAGGAGTCGCTGTCGCTGTCCTTGCTGCGCCGCGGGAGGCGGACAGGAAGAGGGGAGGCAGGGCAAAGGTGCGTGGGTGCGTCCGGCGGACGGGGGCGTTTGAGGTTTTGATTTGAGAGGAGGCGAGCGGAAGAAGGGGTCGGGGGAGGGAGGAAAGGGCGACGACGACTAGTCGCAGGACGGGGAGCTTTTTTTTTTTTTCATTCTGGCCCTTTCCTATCTGAAATTTTATAAATAGTCCTTCGATAACTATATTTCCGAATCTGATCCATTTAATCACGCCATACAGAATATGGCGTGACACATGAATATGGTCACGCCGAAACTTTGGCGTGACCAAATGACATGTAGGAAAATAGGTTTGACACATAAGGATTGACCACGGTCATATTTGGTCACGCCATTCACTTTGGCATGACCCTATACATGTGTCACGCCATACAGTTTGACGTGACCAAAAGAGGCCAGATCTTATAAATCTAGTTTGGAGCATGCTACTTTTAAAATTTTAGATGAGAAGGGGTCAAAATAGAGAAAAAATTCCAGGACGGGCGCGAAAGCAGGTCGCCACGTCACGGGGGCACGTGTCGGCGCCCAATACCCGGGGCGCGCGTGCCGTGGCAGGCAATTTGGCTGCGGCGTTCGGTTGGGCGCGCCCGCCAGAAGCCAGATCTGCATCGTGCCTTGTGCCCTGGAGGGCATGGCCCCGGAAAAAGATTATCAACGCGTCCAATCGCGTCATCACACGCTTGTTGAGCATTTACCCTCCGTAAACGTTGTTATACTATTACCCTCCCACCTATCAATGACACATGGGACCGTGCAGCACGAACGGCGCTAACCTGAGTGGTTGGGGCATGCGGTACGATCGATGCGAGTCGCTCCGAGTGGTTGAGGCGAAAAACTTATGCGGGGGAGCCCGTTTTGTTCGGCCGCCGCGTCACCCCCGTCACGAGTCGCGCGCACAGGTGTCGCCACCGGAGACGGCGTACGCGTCCCCGGCGGTTCCTGCCTAGAGGGCCAGCTGGGTGTCCCGGTCATGTGGGTGACGTGGGTGGCCGTGCCGACCTCGCGGGGCCCGCCGCCACGAGCACGCGAAGCTTCTCCGCCTCGTACACGCGCGCAGGGAAAACGGTGAGCGCCGTGGCAGGCCTGGCATCACGTCATTAGCCGCGGATCTGGCTTAAAAGTTGTAAAACACGTACTGGTACTTAGCGGTACGGAAACCTGTCAAACTAGGGTGCGTGCCACTCAGACGTCGACACCGAGTGTTAGGATAATACCAGCTTGGACATGATGAGCTTTGTCACAACGGTTTAATGAATTGTGGAGGGTAAACGTTGAATTGCTGGTAGATTTCATATTACTGCTTGCTGGTAAACGAGGAGGGAAGAGCCATATTACACGCGGTGAAACATTCGTCCGTTGCGCATCCAAGTCGTCCTGGCTGCGCCCACGCGCGCGCGAGGTTGCGTCGCGATCGGTTTTGCTTTCTCCTCGCCACGCACCAGCTCACCACACCCGCATGCGTTCGTGCTACTCGTGGCACGGCCCGGAAACGTGGAGACGCGCCAGCTCACAGGGGCAATCGACGCGTCCCACATGTGGGCCCAGGGAACAGAGATCGGTAGGGGACCGCTGCTCGCGGGGGCCATCCATCTGACGGTGACTAGATCTCTGTGATGAGGAGGCAGACATGCAGGGGCCACACGTACTCCACACTCCACAGGTCATCAGGCTCTTTCCAATCACGTCGCGCGCGGCCGTGCGATCTCCGTAGAACGGTCCGGATCGTCTTAGGCCGCCCATTTTGTTGGGGGATCACGTGCTCGGGTCCTTCACTCCTTCGTCCTTCCTGTCCTGGTCCTGGCCATCGGTCCCACCTCGTACATGGTCTGCCTCTAAAATTTAAGATCTGTCACATCAAAGAGAATCTTACTATTTAAGTAGATCTTTTATTAATTTCATAACAAAACCTATGTCACGACCCCTCTCTAATTTGCGAGACGAATATAATGATTCTAATTAATCTATGTTTTGCTACGGTGATGCTACAAGTAAACATCTTCTAATAACACCATAATTACCTTCATTGTATTCGTCTCGTGAATTAGATAGGGGGTCTGCAATTAGTTTCGAGATTAGACTTTATTTAGTACTCCAAAATGATAAAATTCTCTTTGATTTGACCCTCTAAAAATTATATACCCGGAAACGAACGAGGCCTAAGAGCATCTCCAGAGAATCCCCTAAATAGACCCCCAATCCTAAATTTTAGGAGTATGGACAAAAAACCCACTCCAATGAGACCTCCTACATGGGCTCCTAAATTAGTCGCCCTCCTAAATCTCCCTCCAACCCCCTGGAAATGGGATCCTCCCATCCACCCCCAAAAATCCAGCTGGCGTGGGCCCCACGGATTTTCTTTTTTTTCCCTTTTCTTTTTCTCTTTCCCCCAATCTCTCTCTCTCTCTCGCCTCCACCCGACGGCCCGCCGCCGGCCTCGACCGATCGCTGCCGCGGTCGACGCGTGCCGCCGCCCATCGGTCAACGCGTTCCGCAGCTCGTCGGACGACGCTCGCCGCCGCGCGTAGTCCGGCCACGACCACCCGATCGCTACCGCCTACCGCCAAGATCCGGATCGCCAAAGCCGCCGCCGCCGCCGCCGGGGCGCTCGTCCGCCGGCCTACCCCGCCGTCGGTGCCTCGCCTCCGGCCCGCCCCGACGTAGAGGCCATCCCGGAGTCGCCGACAGCACCCTTGCGCTTCCGCCTCTCGCCGTGGAAGGTCGGCCGCCGCCCGCCCCGCCTTGTGCGCCGCCTGCCGTCGACGCCTAGCCGGAGCTCGAGCCCGCCGTAGCGGCCATGGCTATCGCTCCGGATGGCGGTCCACCCGACATGGCATCGGTCCGCGGTGTTGCGCCGCTCCCCTCGCCATCACCGGCGGCGGGAGACCTCCCGGTCCGAGGTCCCTACCCCGTCCAAGATCCGTCGCCGGACATTCGTGGTGCCGCCTCTCCGCCCTTCATCATCCGCATCGGCTCTTCGCCACCCTACTGCACCGGCTGCTCCCCGCCTCGCTGCGCTTGCCTTGCCGGACACCACTCCTACCGGCCGCGTGCTACCTCGCACGGAACTACATCGCCAAGAAACACCTCCCGTCGGCGTCCGCAGCTTGCTCCGGTCTTCCACGACGTTGGCACCAGCTCCAGCAGCTCCCTCGCCTCCACGCTTCGGAACCTCCACCGAGCCATTGGAGCATACATGGGAGAACCGACATACGGCGTCCATGCCTCCATTCTTCGGGGATGATGACCTGCCGCCCATCCGATCGCCTATCTTTGACCGGACTCCTTCACCAACGCCGGAAGATGCCGGAGAGGTAATGCATCGGTGCCATGACTAATGAATCTTGAGTTAAATTTGTTCACATCTCGTTGATTTGCTATCCCGATATTTTGTAGTGAACTAGGAAATTTTATAATTAATTTGTGCTTGTGTGTGTCTCGTGTTTGTTAGAGAGAGAGAGAGAGAGAGGGTCATGCAATTTTGTTACTTTCATGTTGTGTATACTACCATGACTACCAATTAGGTTAACAAGTAATCCCTAAACTCATTTCAATTACTTTCATCCTGTGTATATCAGCCCTAAACTCATTCTAGTTACTTTCATCCTGTGTATATCAGCCCCAAACTCTTTGATATAAAAATCAGTCTTAAGCCTTGAAGTTAACAAGTAGTAACAGGTATCCGATCAAATATAATGGTTGGAGATTATCCTACTATTTCGTACTGATTGTATGACAAACATAGTATATTAGGTTACATGCATTATACCGAGTGCTCTTTTAGGTCTATGAAGAGTGCTCTTTTAGGTCAGGTTATCTCGTAGGAATTTATGCATATCAATAAAAGTGCTGGCATATGCATCCTGATCATGCACTTCTTTTTTCAATAAAAGTGATCAAGGTCAACTAGTCAATCTGTTCTATGGTTTTAATAAAATTGCCACATGGCATATCTGTATAAACAAGTGAGGCTCCATCCTGCAGTCAATAAGGCTTACCATATCTGTTCACTCGAGGCTTCCATAGTTTCATAAGTATAGATTACAGCATGACAAATACAGCTGATTGAGTCTATTGAACACTCCGAGTCTTTACAACTGATTCATGAAAGTGTCAAAAAGGGGTATGTGAGCTTGACTCAAGTTGGTTTTTTGTATTTTTACTATAATTCTGCTCCCAGTATGTTCTATGTGGTTGTTCATACTCTCTTGCATTGTGGGAGAAAAGGTTTATCCCGAGTATGTTCTATGTGGTAGTACCACCCTACCCGAACCCATGTTACAAGGACTCACTAAGTTATCTGTTTATCTCATTTTATTTTGGATATCAGTTATGTCATCTGTTGTGGATAAATATCGTGAATCTATAAACTTCTCCTTTTTTTGCAATACCAAGCTTTCTTTTATGATATCATCTTATTTTACTTCGAGTAGTTATTCTATTTGCTATTTACCATGCTGTTGATGTGGATCGATTTCTCATTCACTACTTCCTAGCCAAGCCAACATTATGAAAGGCTGAAGCTAAACTATTTATCTACAGCCTCACAACTCAGGTTGATATCATTATGAAAGGCTGCCTGTCCCTTGAGGTTTTACCATCACCCTCGTAGCTAATTATCATGACCTTTATACAAGTTTTGTTCAAAATTGACTCATGTTGGTGATTTGGTCCGATGTGACCTTGTTGAGAGGCAGTTTTAGAGAAGCCTTTCAACTGAACCTAGCCAAGCCAACATAAACGTAGTTAAAATTTGATATATCTGCACCATTGATGTTGTTTCAGTTGCTCTGTTTGTTTAAGCGTGCTCGTGTGATCTACATTATTGTTTCCTGTGTGTTGAGCATTCAACTTAACTCTTCACTGAATAGCTTGGTGATGCAGTTACACTGGCCACACATTAATTTCTAGTTGTCTTAAATTCAGAAATATAGTGGCTGTGTCTTAAATTCAGAAATATAGTAACAAGTGAGGCTCCATCCTGTGTGTGCATTTCTGAACTAGATAGTATGGAGGTCCGAGTTATTCTTCTATAGTGATTGTATGACTGAATATAGTTAAATGGGAACTGGAAATGAAAGGTTGCTCTTGTATGGCTTTTTTTTCAGATTATCGTGACACAACATGTGGATCGTGACTTGGAGGTCTTGACACACATGCCCACTACAAGTAGTGGAGCGGGGAAGGAGAGGAGGAGGGGAAGTAACTATAATCATGACGAGGATATACAGCTGTGCGAGTCTTGGATGGCTGTCACCCATGATCCCATTGCCGCAAACGAACAACCGGGTGCTACATACGCGCAGAGGATCACGGATAATTACAATAACAACAAAAAAGATCATCTGGTTGAGAGGAATGTATCTTCCGTTGAGCATAGATGGGGACATATACAAAGGGAATGTCTAAAGTTCCGGGGCTTCTTTGAGGTTATTGAGCGTCGGCATCGGAGTGGAATTCCGTACAAGGAACACGTAAGTTAGGATCCTCTTCTAGCTGTTCATTTTTATATCTTGTTCTTGTCACTATATATCTTACCATACACATGATCCTTTGTTGCAGCTGATAGAAGCACAAGCGTTGTACTCCTCAAAAGATCCAAAAAACAAAGCTTTTCAACTTGCCCATTGCTGGCTCACAGGTGAGGCATTGTGAGAAGTTCTTGTCACCGTACGAGGATATGAAGCAAAAAACTACTCCTGCCAAGCGACCGAGCAGCTCAAAGACCACATCTCGAAGACAATGACCCTACATCCGAAGGCAATGACCCTACTCCCGCTAAGCGAGATCGACCTCCAGGTCGTAAACAGTCGAAGGAGAAGCTTAAGAAGCAGGATGGGGAAGATGCGTACATGGGTGTTTGGAGTAGTTTTGTGCAAATGAAGACTCGAAGAAAACAAGCAGCGTGAAATCGGGTGGAACAAGCAGTTGGAAATGGAGGAGCGAAAGATGCGAGTGGGACCAAGAACAGAAGATCATGTTTTGTGACATCACTACAATGGATGCGACTCGAAGGCCTATATTCAAGCAATGAGAGCTGAAATCACAAGTGCCAAGGTTGCTGCAGCCAACGCAAGGATTGCCTCAATGGATGGGGTCAGCGGGAGCAACAACGGCTTGTCACACTCGAAGCTTGTGAAGTGCTGAAAATAAGTTCTGTTTTCATGTAGCCTATGATGTATCATGTGATGTATCCTGTGATGTATCCGAGAATCCGAGAATATATTTGAGATGGTTGTGAGCATCCGAGAATATGAATATATGTTTCTCAATAATTTTAGTTATTTGAGATGGTTCTTCGGGTTTTGCTTATATTCTTCAGTGTTTTGCTGTTGTGCCATTGAACTGGCTATGATTCTTTTTATGAACTGGCTATGGTTCTTCGAGGTTTTGCTTATATCAGGTTTTGCTGACTAATGTCCGACTTTATTCCGTGCTTGTTGGTAGTAAAGATCGGAGATCACTAATTTTCAGTAATTCTCACTAATTTTCAGTAATTCTCACTAATTTGAATTTCCCAGCAGCTTGACAAGTCTTTCAAGATTTGAATTTCTGCATTGGTAACTATGAAGCCCATTCAGTTTCACAAGGGCAGGTTGACGAGTATCCAGGAAGCCTATTCAAGTAATTACGCAGATGCTGGTTCCGATGGGAGCAAAGAAAAAATAGCAGAAGATGGAAATCAACTGGTAACGGTAATCTATCATGCCCTTGTCTTTTCTTTGAGGCTTACACAAAATTGGGAATGTTGCAAGCCGCTTCAAGTACATCCGAACAAAAAAAACAGTTGTTTATCACTAAGCACAACAAACTAAATGACGCCCGAGTGTATTCCTTAGCTTACATCGACACATACTCGAAACACTTAGCTATCAATGATGAAAACTATAATGATTCTTAGACCATTGTACATTTATTAAAATGGAATATGAAAATGAAAAATGAAGAGGATAATTTAACAGAGCTCCTTCCTCAAGTGCTATGAATCGCCCATAAATGCTCAACGAGGTCCTGACGGAGTTGTTCATGCATCGACTTATCCTCAATTTCTTTATGAATCTTCGAGAACTCCTCTAACACAAGAGGATCGCGTTGGTAATCCTCGGGTTGCAGCACGGGGATACCTTTTTTATCTTGGTGATAGTTGTAATCATGTTTTTCCTCATGCCGCTCATCCTCAACAATCATGTTGTGTAAGAGGACACAAGCTTGCATTATGTACCAAAGGTCTTCCTTGCGCCACAACCTGGCAGGACCACGAACCATCGCAAATTGCTTCGAAGTACACCAAAAGCTCTTTCGACGTCTTTCCTTGCTCCTTCCTGTACCATTGTGAAGTGGGCTTTCTTGTCCCCCTGTGGACTTCGGAATGCTTTCACAAAAGTTGTCCAGAAAGGGTATATCCCATCCGTAAGGTAATATCCCATAGTATACTTGTTCCCATTCACCATGTATTCAAGTTGTGGTGCCGTCCCGGAGGTCAGCCTTGTCAAAAAGTGGGGATCGCCGCAACACGTTGATATCATTAAGAGAACCTGGCATACCAAAGAAGCAGTGCCAAATCCAAAGATCACGAGATGCAACAGCCTCAAGAATCATAGTGGGTCCATCCTTATGACCTGTGTACGCCCTCGCCAAGCTGTTGGGCGGTTGGTCCATTTCCAGTGCATGCGATCGATAGAACCAAGCATTCCAGGAAATCCTCTTGCACTGTTCATATCCATCAACCTTGCAAGTATCCTCGGCATTGGGAGCCCTCAAGTACTCTTCTCCAAAGACTTCAACAACAGCTTTCACAAAATGTTTCAAACACTCCATGACTGTGCTTTCTCCCGACCTCACATACTCGTCCAATGAATCAGCCGACAAACCATAGGCAAGCATACCGATGGCAGCAACTACCTTTTGAATAGGTGAGGCACCAAGAACCCCGCTCGCATTCGGCATCCGGCGGAAATACCGATCATGGTCCTCCACTTTAGCCACTATCCTCAAGAACAGGGACCTTGACATCCGAAACCTCCTTCCGAAATGCTTATCATTGTACACACATGGGTCGGCGAAGTAGTCCAAATATATCCGACGATGACCTCCTAAAATGTCTCGTGGCACATTTTGACGACCCGGTAAAGATCCACGAAACTTCTTCCTGGTCTTCTTCCTTTTCAAGCCCGCAAGAACAAAGCCAAGAACAAAAAGATCATCGTCATCATCGGACTCCTCTTCATCCCACCACCGCCGAAGGATGTTGTTTTCGAAGTTTGACATCTGCCATAAAAATAGAATTCAAAAGATTGATAATCGGACATGATAAGAGAAAATAATACCCAAAGGTACTTTCAACAACAAGAAGCCAAGAACGAATCATGTGCTGTTGTAGTACGGATGTTACGGAAGGGTTTCTTCCCCACAACAGTGTAGATTAATTTATTTGAGCAATAGGCATCCGGATGTTGTAAAGCAAAATGGCAAAGCTTTCGGTTATTTTGCTTCCTTGGTAGCATTCGGTAAATTTGGTTCCTTGCTTATCAAAAGAACTCTGTAAAATAGTGTTGAACTACACTATTCAGTCCAAGATACTTGCCTAGTTTCTTTTTGTGGCATGTAGAAATTTCAGCAAGCTAGTACTACCATTGTTCTACTCTCTGTATTTGTATGGTGAGATATACAACTCAGAATAGATTTTACATTCAGGAACTAGCTTTCTCATTTGGAGCACACGAATCAATTGACAATGTCTCTTTGTTTCTCTCGTTGAAGGCAATCCATGCACCGAATCTATTCTGCCGCTTAGGAGCAATGAACATTGAACATAATTGAGTCATCAAGCAACACCGAACACAACATTTGATTGAAACAATCATCGAAGACTAAACGGTGGTAGCAGTTCTTGGCGAATCAACCGATCGGATGACAGGGCTCAAGTATTCACCTGCGAAGGGGCGGATCGCCGGCGCCGGCGCACCAAGGGACAGGCAGCCTGCCGGTGACGCGCTCAAAGCGGCCGGCGCTTGCTCGGTGAAAGGCGACGTCTTGACGGACCGGCTGGGTGCCGGCACACCGATGGACGGGCGGGTGTCGACGATGCACCGAAGGCGGCCGGCTGCGCCGGCCCCGGACGCCGAGAAGGGGACCGGTGTAGCGCCGGCGCCGACACGCGACCGGCGGAGCAGGTGCCCGCGCGGCGGCCTCGGCGGCGCGAGCGGGCGTGCGGAGGAGAAACAATCGATGTCGATGCGAGTCGTTGAATCACCGACAAAGCAGGCCCACCGTCGGAATGGAAGTTTAGGATAGGATTTCGGTGGGCTGCTGGGCTGGGGATGGAATTTGGACCCCAAAACTTTAGGAGGGAGCCCCGATTTCGGGATTTCGGGCCCCGATTTCGGGCCGTTGCTTGGAGATGCTCTAAAGATCTCGAAGCGGTATGTGGGCCGTTCCCTGGTCTGAGCTGAAAGCGTGTCCCGGTAAGGTCGAGCCGAAATTTACTTAGTTTCATTTTTTTCTTGCAGCAAGTGTATTCGAGTCGTTTCAAGTCCGTGCTTGCTCTTCCCCGATAGTGACTGGTAGAAGGGTTACTTTTTTAGATCAACTCGTAAACCTAATGTACGTGGTGTTCGAATGGTTGCCTTTATACATGTAACAGGGAGGGTTTATGGAAAGAAGGATCCAAGCTTCCGAAAGAAGGATAAAATGTAATCGAGATCTCCAATCTGTCCGAACATGTATGCCTCTCGGACATATCAAAGGCTTTTGCCTTAACCGACATTGGTGTTCTTGTTTGCCTTAACCGACGGTGTCCTCGGTGTGAGTTATATAGGACCCGTTTGGTTCATAGCCAAACTTTATCACACCACAAGTTAGTCATGCCACACATTCTTAGACGATTGTTTGGTTCAATACCACAACTGCGGTTTGCCACACTTTCTAGTCTTCTATCCCACATGTCATAGACTCAATTTCTTGCCAAGTTTTACCACAGGTGTGCCGTCAAATTTCTTCGCCAAACTTTTTGTGGCAGCCACACGTTAACCGAAGTTAGACGTGGTAAAGTGTGGCTAGTGTGAAACAATTTGCTAGGAACTCGAAGATTTGTCGAAGAC